>JADNRY010000230.1:0-97665 GCA_015501585.1 Rhodocollybia butyracea
TCGTCGTCATAATTCCAGCCCGAAATGCCTGGGTATGTCTTCTGTTTAGCACCAAGAATAGCTTTGTGAATTGATTTAATCTATATGTATACACTTCGTTGACATGGAAGCGGTAAGAGGAGAAAGAATACGTACAACTTTCCAGCGTGTACCAATTTTCGGTCCGGTCTTAGGACTACCTTTCGTCACTGGACGCGTCTCAGCCATGAACTTGGCACATTCTTCCAGCCCAGCACTGGTCGGATTCCCTCCTTGCCCCAATTTTCCGCGATTTTCTGCAGAAGAAAAGAAATCCACGACGGCTCGCGTGTCGTCGGGGTCATCCCAGTTGGCTGAATCGGCACCGCGCACCATGCTGATAGCAAAAACGGATGTATAACGTGTCTCGCGACGTTAGACTTTAGAGAAAAGCTTTTATCACGTCGGGTCACCCAGTGTCACATTTATGTAAGATGCACTATACTATATACAGTAACTTCGGATTTGTAAATCCAAATCCAAATCCGTGGCCGAACAGGCTCTTAAGAAAATGGAATCCGATTCCTGACCTACGACAAGGCACAAGCTAGGCCTAAAGCAGTCCCCTCTAAGAGGTTGACATTGTTAAACAAGAAACCTCGTTAGAGGGGCCTGGAAACCAGCAGTTTTTCTTCGCACAGACTTTTTTGGAGCGATGGGCCTGAGCGCTTAGCCTAATAAGGCAAGGCCCGATTAGGATTTAGAGATGGGAATGTTTACACCTGAGCTTTTGCAGGCTTTTGCCCTACGTCATTACACTTTGGACTTTATAACATGACATATTCTACCTATCTGATGTATGATACGTAGCGAATGAACGCTCGAGAAAACTATCCTCTCTCTAAATCCCGATTTGGTCTTGCCTTATTAGGCTTGCCTAACGGCAGTTTTGACAGCGGCAAAGTCTCTGCGACAATTTGCTTCCGCTTTCCAGGTCCCTCTAACAAGGTTTCTTGCATAAGCCGCAACCTCTTGGAGGGAGCTGCTTCAGGATAAGGCAAGGGCTTGATAAGAGTATCTTGTACGTGTATTACAAGTATAAGAAATCTAGATAATCAAATCAATAATTAGTTTTGTGTGTTTGCGGGGAAAACAACGTCACGCAAAGCGGGGCCAGGACAGATACTGGTTTGGAAAGGAAATCCAAAACCAAGAGGTAGCTGGCCATTGACGTTGAATCCTGTATGCAAGGAGTGCAAGGGTCTGAAGGAGAGAGATCACATGAACCCAAACATACCAAGCGTGAGCCAATAAATAAAAAAGGGAATGGCGGGTGGGGCCAAAAATCAATGCTGAGTGGAAAGAAGGAGAACGAGGAATATCTAATATATGGAGAATAGCGCAACAAGCAGAAGACTTGACGTGTACACGAGCTGGACCAAAGAGGATAATCTACTGTAATCTAATCTATTGGTCCAAGCTCTAAGATACTTTGTACATTCGCCCTTGCCTTATCTAACACTTACGCTAGCCATTCAGAAGCCGCTCACGTAGCTTCAGCTAGCAATAAGGCAAGGGCTTGATAAGAGTATCTTGTACACGTATTATGAGTATAAGAAATCTAGATAATCAAATCAATAATTAGTTTTGTGTGTTTGCGGGGAAAACAACGTCACGCAAAGCGGGGCCAGGACAGATACTGGTTTGGAAAGGAAATCCAAAACCAAGAGGTAGCTGGCCATTGACGTTGAATCCTGTACGCAAGGAGTGCAAGGGTCTGAAGGAGAGAGATCACATGAACCCAAACATACCACATGGAGCCAAGCTCCCAGAGCACCGCTCGCTGAGGGTGAATATGAAACTAGCCGAGGAACCTGAAAACCCCAACAGAGTGCAGGCATAGTGAAAGAACAAAATGATTAATCATTTGATAGGTCAAAGTCTAGTTCATCTGCAGTGAAAGGTAAACGATGTGAAGATGCAAAAGCTCTCATACAAGATTCCAATTGCATCGCACGTGCTATGGCCTGTGGAATAACTTGTTCGAGAGGTCTCCAATAAATGAGAAAACATAATGAAGTCCAACCTCCAATCTTCATGATGATTTCAGGTTCAACCCCAAGCAGAAGATAAGCCAGAGATCCACCAATACGGAAAGAATGCCCGAAGACGTACTCCAGGTTGTGGAGGCAAAAAATAGCTGTCATCCATGAAATGAAAGTAGGTTTGATCAAGGGAACCCATGATTGATTTTCATGATAAGCAAAAAAAGGTGTACCCGGGGGAGGTGAGTGATTGATAGTGAAATGATTTTCCACCGCTGCATATGGGCAGAGAGGATCACCTGGGATTTCAGTGAGATAACATTCGCCACCTGCAACACCTGTAGTCTTTGTCCATGGAAGGTGAAATGAGATAACACACCGTCCATCTACCACGGAACGTGTAACACGAGTCGAACAGTGGACGTCATGTTCCATTGTGATTTTGTTTGCGGACTTCGGTATAAGTTCACCTAGACACCGACAGCCCCAATATGCTGTTGTTGCTGCTGCCCATTTGGATGCATCCTGAGGATTCTCAAGGTCCAGATGAGATCAGAGAGTGAGCATGTGAGGTTGTTCAACCGGACCACAAGGTGGCCGTTTGAAAGCTGCACCTTTCTTTTCTGCAGCTTTCCTCAATGACGGAATCCAACCCTCATGACCATGCCACTCTGCATCATTGAATAGATGCCAAAGGTGAAGGCCACTAAGCCAATTTTGGATACACTTCCCAGTGCATGTTCCGATATATCTGCAACAAAAGTGCCAAGGAGGATAGATGAGGCTGGCATTTGCAAGGCTTCAGGGATAAACTCTGTATCACAGAATTGATTGAAACAAAGCAGACCTGCTCCATATGCCTGTCTTGTATCGTCTGTTGTAGCAGCCAATAAGCCTTCAAACATTTTCACTTGTAAACGATGTGATATTTCAATATTTCGATCAGCTTGAGTGCGTAGCAAAAAAGGTGTTGTCCACAAGAGCACTTGACGATTGGCTGGTACATTAGCTGGGCGAAATAGACTTGGTGCCAAGTAGTTCTGTTCTGTTGGGCGTCGTGCCTTCTTTGCTGGAAGCAAAAGAGCCGCTGCAGCACGAACATCATGGAGAGTTTCTGATAAGGAAATTGTGGGTATGTTGGAAATGGGATGAGCATCATAAATATTTGATTGAAGGATTGGTGTTGGTATATGTGGTATCCTAATTCCCAAGTCATATGCTAACATTGCATTGGGATCTATCCACTGTGTATCTGAGACCAATGAAGGTCTTTGCGAGAGAGGATGGATTTCTGGTTGATTGCCCCCTGTCTCTGTGTTGGCTGGTGCATCATAGATGAACAAAAACATCAGGAAAAGCCGTTTTTGCCTAGGTGACCCCAGAGTGGCCTAAAGCAAACTAGGTGACCTATGAATCCTATGGCATCCTAGGTCACCTAGTTTGCTTTAGGCCACTCTGGGGTCACCTAGGCAAAAATGGCTTTTCCTGATGAATGGGGATGTCATTAATGATGAGGCTCGTAGAATAGCGAGGATAGTTCAGGTGGTAAAGGAAATGATCTAGTAAGACGATGAGAAGTAGAACCTAAAATACCTTGTGATATGGGATCTGCTGGGTTTTCCGCTGATGGTATATATACAAACTTTGGTATGATAAGATGCTTGGAAGAGATAAGATATGTTCGGCGGACACAGAGGTTAGTAGCATTGTTACGACTCCGCCCTTTGTTATGTGCCCCAATGGCACCCGTGTTATCTGAATGCATGAGGAGATGGGTGTTGCGAAAGCCAAGCTGTACAATAAAATACATGAGAAGTTCAAGGGCGACAGCTTCCAGCCATCCAATGTCCAAACCCGGAACTTTCCAACCTGTAACGAGTTGGAAAGCATACCACTGATTTTGGATGATGATTCCGATACCCCAGCTTGTGGACGCATCAACAAATATGTGTAAATCCTGAAGTGGCTGCAACAGATGCAGCTGACAGAAGAAGTCAGGGCAGTGAGCTTATTTTTCCACCAAACCAGTGTAGTCCTAAGAGAACCCGAGGCACGGCGAGTGATGAAATCATCATTGTTGAACTGCGACATGAAATTTGAGATGGGTGGGAGGTAAGATGAACCATGGATGTAGACAAAACACAGATGAACCAGTGAGCCATGGATGATCTGAATGTCCAAGAGCGAAAGACCCTGGTGTTGCTCGATCTTGTCTAAAAGTGTAACGACTCTCGCCAGGAACTTTAGGCATTTAATCTGTGGCAATGAAACACATCGATTGGTCAGGTCCCAAAAGAAACCGAGAAAAGTCATATCAAAAGCAAAGCGAAGTCCTGTCTTGGTTGGATGCCATGGTATGCCCAACGTTTGCAATGAGGGCCATACATGTATCACAATCGAAAAGATAACGATATGAACCTTCCCCAAAATAACCATGTGGATCGTGGAAGTGTAAGACACTCATATCATCCTCGTATTTGAAAGGCTGAAGTCCCTGACCAACACAACTCCAGATGTCAACTGCTGCATTAGCTATCTGACCTGAGTTACTACTAGCTGGCCGCAGGCCAAATGGGTGGCAATGGTCAATGTAGAATTTTCCTTCCACACAGACCACCAAGTATGGCTTATGCGCTGGGATAACAGGGCATGTACGGTGAAAAGCTTTGATGTCGAAAGCACACACTTGAGTGCCATCTGGAGATGATGCAATCTGGAGTATGGGATCATGATCAGGATCTGAAAGATTGGATAGTAGAGATGATGATGTAGAGATATGATTGTACTCGCATAGCGAGTACTAGATGATATGGAGATATAACATTACTTGCATAACAAGTAATGGATGATATGGTGATATTGCTCACATAGCAAGCACTTTGGAGCAAAAGAAAATTGAGACATAAAGAAACACTCACCGCATCAGCAACCCATGAGGGCATATCGAAGCGTGTAGGGAAATCTTCTTTGTTGGCAAAACTGTTGACTGATCCCATATCCAGAGCATCTTTCAAAAGGTGGCGACAAATACGTATCTTGGGTGGGAGATTTGGACCTTGGTCCTGCGTAATGACTACAAATGGTGAGCAGTAAAAATATCCGCATAGGATATGTTCTACTTCTGCCTGTGAGAATGGTCCAGACATCCTATTGGCAACTGGTTCTGTGTTGATATACTCATAAACAGTGTCAAGGTGTTCCATGATAGAAAGGTGATTGGGGATTATAACAGTCTTTGTTAGATGAGGCATATCACCTATGGGAAAGCCATAGGAGAGATTATTGACAAGAAGAGGATATTTATCAGACAAGCTGCATTGGTCCAGAAGTTGAGCAAAAGCATCTGCATTGTAAGGTGTGATTATACAAGTGTATATTTCTGTATCAAAAGGAGTGGTATCCAATAAAGGTGAGTGATGTAAGATAGAGGATGAAAAATCAGTATATGACAAAAATTCTGGACGAAAGATAATGTGATCAAGGTCGGATGATGCCTTCAAAGATGCAGAGACATGAGGTAACGCGAGAGAGGGCTGAGTGTTCTCGTCCACACAGGCTACAGATATGGAGTCGTCCATCATCATGCTGGTGCTTGCAACCAGAAGCGAGATTGTACGGGATACAGATAGGCTTCGTTTCCTTGGCGCTGCCAAGTGGCTTGAGAGTCCTGAGCTCGCTGTCCTGATAGGCTGAGAAGCAAGGCTTTCCATCACTGAAGGCAATGGCTGAGGCGAGATGAAGGCGGAGGAGGTGTGATGCTGCGCAAATAATACATGTTGGGGAGGAAGTGCATTTCGGTGAATCTGTGTTGCAAAATGACTGTGGAGAATCATTTGTGACAGTGCGTGGAGCCTTAGCTGCTATTGCTCCACGTAAATCTGAATCTGAGGGGTGCTTTGCTGGAGTTGAAGACAACTGCAAGAAAGAAGCTGTTAAAAGTTTAACCTGGTCTCTAACCTGCAACAGGATGGCCAGATTTTGGACATAGTGGTCCTTGCTAAAAAGTGTTCCCTGGAGGATCTCATTCCGGGCTGTGCGTTTGAACGTGTACCAAATAGGATATGATGTTTCGAAATCTGGGTAGTTTCGGAAAAAATCGAGATGTTTGCCAAATTCTGTGGCAAAAGATATCACTGGGAGAGCTAAACCGTCGAATCCCAGGCTATGGGCGGGTGAAAGCGTAACGAGCGCTGAGAGGTAATTCGACATACATTCCAACCATTTCATAGGCGACATGCACATATGTTCCATATCATCACCCCAAAGTGCAGACATCTTAAGCATGTCAAAAACTAGAACCTTGACTTCTGATGGAGTGCTCTCAGCCGTCAGTTCAGTTCTATGGACCTTGGTATGCAGGTCATGAAGTCTGTGCTGTGCCAATTGAAGACGGTCCTTGGTAAACCAATTAAGAGGAAAGAATTTGTGTCGAATTGAATAGAGATAAACATCTGAAATGATGGTTCTGGGCTGTTGACCAGAGATACGCTCGACTGGGTTTGAATGAAACATCGAGCCTGCAATTGGGAGAGATTTTGTAGTGGTAGCTGATGCTGTGCTCGCCGAAGATCGTCTAATGTAGTCTAATCCGTTCTATTTCCATAATGATGAAGGTGGGAAGCGGTCCCACTTTCTCACATAATTGAGTGCTGGCTGCTAACAACGAGAACTCATCTGTGGTATATGGATAGAGCACCATAAGCAGAGGACCAATATCTGGAAAAGCTTCCCTATAGTCTCAACAATTCATAGTAGCTGCCAAGCTATCTTCATTATAAGTTTCTGCATTGCAGTTATGTGCACAACAAATGCGAAGGGCCCTGCCTGTAGGGTCCAATGCTGGTGGGATGGTCAAATGTGAGTCAAAGTCGAAATCATCCGGAATAGGTGCTGGAATCCCAGCATTGGGAAGAATAAGAACCATGGGATGGAGTCAAAAGAGCCAAAAAATCAATGCTGAGTGGAAAGAAGGAGAACGAGGAATATCTAATATATGGAGAATAGCGCAACAAGCAGAAGACTGTAGAACGATAGCCTCAGTTGTAGTGTAAGAACAACTGTATTTGATATATATATATACCTGTAGAACGATAGCTACAGTACTATATCAGTAAGAGTGACGAAAGAAGATGTAGGTAAAGCTCACCCTCAGTTGTAGTGTAAGAACAACTGAGGGTGATGGTTCTGGGGGCTCGAATATAAGTATTAGTCTGGATAATAGATGAGCCTGTAGCAAAGTGGAGGCAAACTGGAAGATATTACTACATCCCTGATCCAGTAGTTTTCTGGGTATATTAGGCTATATAAGGCCCCAAAAATGAGAACTACCTGCTGGTAGTATATGTATGTATATCATCGGTATGTTTCTCAGAGTCACTGCTTTCTTGGACGTCGATAGGATTTTCCCGCATGGTTACACGATGTGAAGCGGTCATCTAATATTGGTGAATCCCGTAGGCTGAATAAGAGAGAGGTCGAGAGGATAGTGGCCGAGAGGCCGTCATGAGAGTCATTATGGCTGTCTCCCTTACCAAGGGTCGAGTATCCCGTCGAAAGGGAGCCTGTGTCACTGGCTGAGCGTCGGGTGACCCGCAGAAAGGGAAGCCACTAAGGGAACTGCTTTTCCTGTGAGACGAAGTAGAGTAGCGCACTCGGGAACGGCATGGTTCATTTTTTGATTTTCGCCCTCCCGGATCTCAATTGCTGTCACACGTTGATTGTATTGAATATTATCTTATCTACCTCTCCATCCTCATTGGCACAAGTTGTTTGCATAGGGACCAGCAGGCAAAGCCATTAGGCTGAGACTGGGTACACAGAGCACCTTTGGACGTGAGAAAGTGTTCACCCGCTGGGCATGTGGGCACTTTCGGCAACCATCTGCTGCTGCTGAGGACCGAGCACCAGCAAGGGTCTGGGAGAAGTTAGAGCGAGTGCGGCCCCCTTTGTTTTTTATCGTGCTCTGCAGTGGTACTAGGTAGGGCCAGGAGGGGTGCTACTATTCTTTCTGACTTTCTTGATGCTCCAGCCCTTAATGCTGACGGTGTTGTGAATTATTAATATCAGAGGCCTGGCCCACTGCAGTTGAAGTATTTGCATAATGGCCAAATTCTGGATCACGCATCAGGTTGATTCTTTGGGGATGTTCCTTCCAGATACTCACTGTGAATTTCAATCTTTATATCTACAAATTTGGGCACCCCCAGTTGTTGGTGCAGTGCCATACAGCCTAGGCGATGGTGAGTTCCTACTATGTACTAATATTTGTATGCCTGTGATTGCTGCTTAGAGTATGTACTGATATTTCCTTATACACTATATGACAGTGGCATCTGCATCTGGAACTTGTACAAGTACTTGTGAAACAATAAGTACTACCCTCAGAAGCGTGCTTGGAGTACAATCAACTCGTATTGAATATTTACCTGTCAAACAATAAGTACTAGCTACTTGAATATGCGATACATAAATAAAATGACTTACCCTCAGAAGTGTACTTGGAGTACAATCAACTGAGGGACTTAACATCACAATCTGAACAAGCATAAGTAAGTAGCACAAAACTGCCAAGTGTATATAGGCGCAATGAGTTCGTTGTTGGCGTTTCTGAGCTAGTTGCTCTCCTAGGTCCTTACCGTCTGGTGTCTTCTTCGCGTCGGAAATCCACCGGAGGGTATGGATCCTGAGGTAGGCAAGTTTGACATCCGAGACGTCCTCTTCATTGTCAATAGTACACAATCTACAAGCATTATTCCTATTCTGTATCTCAAAATTCTTCTTCAGTTTGCCAGTGAAAGTTTGCCGAGTAGAGAGGTAACTGTCACGTTTTTGTGTGTTTTGCAAACTCTGCCTGGCCTTGCCAAAGAGGACTGGGTGGGAAGAGGGCCTGTAGGTAGCTGCATGCCGCGGTATGACAAGAGCTCGATGAAAATTACGTGAAAGTCGGTTTGGCAACGAGAATCCAATGAGAAGTTAAATGGGTGCCAAATATGGCGTGGCTAGACTCTCATCTGCTCACCCGCCCAGCAGGCAAACACGTTACACTTTCCATGCCCAAGGGTACTCTGCATACCCAGCCTCAGCCCAAAGGCTTCACCTGCTGATACCTATGCAAACGACTTGCGCCAACGAAGATGGAAAAGTAGATAAGATAATATTCAATACAATCAATACGTGACAGCAATTGAGATCCGGGAGGGCGGAAATCAAAAAATGAACCATGCCGTTCCCGAGTGCACTAAGTAGAGAGAAACCGAGACCGAGACGAGGACGAAGCAGTAGTTATTCAAGATGATATTATGAGTCATGACATGTGATTGTATGGTAAATATATGGTCTGAGCGCTAAGGGCAGTATAGTCTAGGTAATATATATCCGTCACACACGAACTCGTTCAAATCATGAGTTACATCGTCAAAAATCTAACAAGTGAGTTTATCTACAGATATTCCATGAGGAGGCCCGAGGGGAATGATAGCGCGGTAAAGTTGATCTTTCGACTTTTGAATCAGCATTGAAGATAGACGTGCACTGTTCCAAACTCTTTCAAGCTCAGGCTAGACCTCAGCGAGCTCAAGGCCTCACGCGCACAATGAACTGGCACATCTATGACATTCTGGACTACTTACTGCGTTCGGCAAGTTTGGGCGTTCGGACACCGAAATGTTCAGAGAGGTCCAACGGGTTATGCAGTACAAGAAATACAAGGCATCCATGTGTGGAAGACCCTACAAAGCGCCGAGAAATAACTACGCTCCTGATACAGAGACCTTCTGGGTGTACTGAGTCATATAAAATTCCAAAAAAAGGGAACCATCCCCTTGCAGTCTTGCGTGAAGTTCTCGGCATACGTGCCACTAGTTTCCAGGTTTCGGTGGTCTTCATACCCTCCCTACTCAAATACAACGGTTCGAACTCCCGGAGGTCCCGTGCCTTGCTCAATGCTTCCGCCTTCTTTGCATAGAACAGGATTTTGTCCACACTCTGAAGAAACACATACGAGATGAGTAGGATGTTTAACGCGTTGTAATATGTATCGGATGCCTGGAGACCATCCTCTTCTAGCTCTCCGATTCGCTTGACAAGTGGCTGTACCCACGCATCTTCGGGGATCCCGGGTCTCGATGGAGGCTTGACTATTGGCACCTGTTTGAAGCGCTCACGACGTTCGTCCGCGATTTTGGCACGAGTTGGGTCGCTGCATGATACGCTACAGGCGCAAGGGCTGATACCATAGCAGTCCAAAGTCGCGGCACGTTCAGCGGTAGGGTCCATGATGCTACAATATTGAAGAGTAATTTCTGCGCCTTTGGGAATGTCGCGTACCGCAATGACGCGTACGGAGAATGTATCGTTGTGCCAGCGGAAGAACGTGTTTGGACAGCAGCTGTGTGGAAAAAGTGATGAGGGAACGAAAAGCACATTGTACGTTTTGAAGATACCTATGATTGATCCTTGAGATTTCGTTGCAGACAGCGCTATATTGGCCAATATCGCCAGTAGGACGCGTTGGCCAACCATCGATGTTTTGTTCCAAGGATCACAAACCTTCATCGCGTAATCTTGTTTCATCTATGCTAATTCCGTTCGTTCTAACACGACTGCGAGACTAATGTTAAGCCATGTCTAAAGTCCAAAGATGAAGAAACGCACCCATAAACTCTCCACTTCCGTCCGAGGTATGACAATTGAACAACACCATGAAAGCTTTCTTCCTTTCTGGATCCAACCTGTTATATGCGAGCTCCATGCCTCGATTATTCTCATGCAACGTGATCTGCTTCCACTGCTCCGGTTTATACTTAATCATAAGAGGATCCAGAAGACCTTTCAATGCGAGGTTACTTGTAGGGACGACGATCAACGGCCATTCATCGATAATCAGATCTCCAGCGTGGATTAAGCGGGTCGCGAACATCCCTAAGCCTTTTTCACCTGCGTTGGCGATACGGTAAACTTTCCCTCCGGTAGGAACCAAAGGCGGAGTCGGAAAGTTGGGCGTCGCTTCGATGGTACGTTTGACATGACGAGAGATCCAGCATCCCGAGTAACCGCCAGGAAAGTCAGAATATTTAGTACCAGGAGGAATTGGTGGAACAGTGGCATAGATGTATTCGTTGGATCCGTATTTCGAGGTGCCAGCGTCAGATCCCTCGGTCGGTCTTACGAGAGGTTTATAGTCTTTCGGAAGGCCTAGCTCTGCGAAGGTATGAGAAGAGATCAGCCAATGAAAAAAATCTCTCTACTTACCAGCCTCTGGAAGGACACCATATTTGTAACTCATCGACGCCTTAGTAAACGGTTGAGCTGCTGCTAAAGTAGTGTTCGTTACTTGGGGTTGTTTCTGAGCTTTGGAGGTGTTTAGAAAACCGCGCTTCATGGTCGAAACGAACTCAAAAGCGCAGGCTTGCAGCTGGACTTTTTATAATCACCGCACCTTTTTCGCGGTCAAACTTCTTGAAGAGATCCACGGTAGAACAAAATAAAGACGAAGGCATCACCGACTCTTCGCACGGTCTGTACGAGCCAAAAGAGTAATTGTCGGGCCTCGGTAGGGCTCTGTATTCGAATAAGCGGTATTATAACTCTCTCTGAAAATCGCAAAAACAGGTGCAAGCTACAAAATGATCGGTGGCTCACAGACGCGGTCAGGTGGTGGTGACAAGCACGCCGAGACGCGCAATCCAGGAGAAACTTGTGGAAGATCCTACTACAAAATGTTAAGAGATACTAGCTACGTTCCTGATACAGCAGTCTTCTGGCTATAGTGGGCCATATAATTTCCCAAAAACGACCCGCTGGTAGCATATGTATACTCCTCGGTATGTTTTTCGGAGTCGCTGCTTTCTTCGATGTGGATATGACTTTTCCCCACAGTTACACGAACTCGTCTAAACCATGAGCTACATCCAAAATTGAAAGTGGGTTTATCTACAAACCTTCAAGACTCGTGTGGACCCTCAAGATGGGCTCTCCTCCGCGTTTTCATCACGATGCATCGGATGTAGTGGCAAAGTTCCCTCCACTGGAACTTCAGATTGTTGAAAGGCCAAAGGGAGTGTGAGCTCACGCTCTTTCATGCGACCTAACTTTACTTCCCTAAACACATGCCCTGTCGTGATATTGAGCACCACCGAATGTAGTGGAACAAGTATTGCCCGATATGTAGGAAAAATCGAAGGATTCAGCAACAGAGCAAGCGTCATGGCGCCAGCTGCTACACTTATTCTGCATTTCCCAATCAACGACCGACAACCCTGGAAAGGTAAATCAAATAACCCACAAGTAGTAAAATTGGCCATCATGCAAGATCGCTCGAGTCAACGACGAAAGCTCCGTTCCCGCAAAAGCCTGCGCCTGCACTTTGAAACTTTGCATGAGAACCAACCTATCCCTGCCCACATTGCAGCCATTCTCTACCCCAGAGCGGTTGAATCGGGGATTAGAGCGAGTGAATAACAAAGATAACTTGTATATCTTATATGAAATCGCCAGAAAAACGCAACTGTCATAGACCAAAATCATAAAAATGGGTAGGCCCATGCGTATCCAAAAACCTGTATCCATAGGGTCATAGCTGGTGCATGCTGAACGTCCGAGGAAATCCACACTCAAAGAGGCTCCGCCTGACGCAAGCACCCAAAGCGTAGCAAATAAGCCTGTTTTGAGCCGACTACCCTCACAGTAGATCACCCTAACACGAAGAAAGAATTGGAATAGAGTGAACACTTGGGCGATAAAGTTTGTCGCACTGGATGTCAGTACTAGTGTAGATTGACATGCTGCCGGCGCAGTATCTGCTAAACACAAAAACGTGGATGATTCAACTGTGTGCTATAGACTTGAAAGTTGAGCTTACTTACCTGTAGTTACAACACAGAAGTATATGAGGAAAAGGAATCTGTTAATGACTGGCATAAGTATCGGAATTCATTTGGCTTTAAGTATGGCCGTTACATGCATACCTCGATAGAAAATAGACGATTGTTGGTGGCCGAAGTCTTCCGGTAGAGAAAGTAGTTCGACATCGTCACCGATGTGAATCACAATGTCCCAGATCATGACCTGTCGAAGGCAAAATAAGCCAATTGCATACATGGATGTTTTGGGAAACTTGTGGGAAACACGTACTGTCACGGTCACCTGCATCACATACGTAAACACCAAGGAAGATTCAATTGCTGCCAAAGCTTCATCCGAGAGAGATTGGGAGGAGGACATATGGTCATCGGCGGGAGGGTGAGAGGGAGAGAGGTGAGCAGGCTTTCCAGCTATATACCAGATTATATCCTTGTAAGGGGCGTATTTATTGAATCCGTCGCTGCAGCATACTGAATGGTGGGTACCCTATTTGTAGACAGCATAAAACGTCATAGCGGCGACCAAAGTGAAAGAAAAAACTGTTTTGGTCAAGGCCCTACAGTAATTCTACATAATATCAAGTTCGGATCGATATAAGATTCAGTCACACCGCCATTATCTCCACTTCCGTCAGACGGAAGCTCAGTGGGAAGTTCAATACTTTGGACATCAATTCAGATATTCTCTGAAATGTTGAATTTTGGGTTGCCCGAAATAGAGAAACTCAATTGGTTTTTCCATTTCAGAGGCACCGAAACAAAGTACTTCGGATGTCATCTGAAATGATATTCAAAGTTTAGCCTTTCTTGGTAGTACTAGGCTTCCCTCTGACGGAAGCAGAGGTAATGGCGGTGTGAGTACTGTACTGTCATCCACACGAATCCTGCAGCACGTGCATGCACCACCGCAATGCTACTTGCTTAGGTGGGAGTATACATAAGTAGTAGAGGTAGAAGTCAAATTAGCAAGTAAAAGTCAGTTCAACTAAGTAAAAGTTGCCTCATGGGGCCACGTGTGGCCGCCTCTCCCGCCTTCATTCTTCGCCATTCGGTGTAGTGGCGCAAATGCGTGATCAACGCGTTCAAGTAGCCATTGTTGTAGCCATTGTTTAATGTATATTATGTTCCTTTCTTTGGACCCTCACGAGTCATCAGCTCTGCTTTGCCTCTCAACGCGCTGGCAGTCTGCAAGAGTGAATTGAGCCCAGTCAATATTTTTCAGCTCTCTCTAACGCCCTCTGGAAAAGTTGGTCTTACACCACTTAGTCTGTTGCCTGAGTCGGTCTTACCACCGCTCGATTTGTAGCTCGTCGTTGCACGACTACATTTGAAAAACCCGTCTTTTCA
This sequence comes from Rhodocollybia butyracea, assembly GCA_015501585.1. Classification (NCBI taxonomy): domain Eukaryota; kingdom Fungi; phylum Basidiomycota; class Agaricomycetes; order Agaricales; family Omphalotaceae; genus Rhodocollybia; species Rhodocollybia butyracea. The sequence goes on from JADNRY010000230.1 coordinate 14,210, forward strand.
ACATCACCTTCTCGAGATGGCAGACGACAGGGCCACGCCGAGACCTCTGAAGCGTTTTCAACCCCACCACTCCTCCTTTAACTGATCTACATGCCAGAAACAAGCTCACATCTCCTCAGATATCGCGGCAATTATTACACCCTTACCAGCGTATCGCAGTGAAATTCATTCATGCCAGCGTATCGCGGCAATTATTCCATTCATACCAGCGTATCGCTGTAAAAAATCGCTGTAAAATCATATTCATGTGAGCGTATTGCGGCTATTATTCCAGCATTCATGCCAGTGCACTGCGGTAAATCATATTCATGCCAGCGCCATGCAGCATTTATTTCTTCAGCCATAAACCTCACTAGCCTGCATGGTGGTTGATGGTATATTGATCCATTGCATATACTCGTTGTATATCTAATATTCAAGGTTATAACACTCCCTGGCGAGCTTCAAGAAACCTTCTTCATACATAACACAACCACTCTGCTTACGGTGAAAATCTCGGTAAATATTCAGTTATTGATTGCACATTCAAGGTACTATTATCGAAGATTTCGGGTAACTAGTCCTAGTTTTCTTGTCATTACAGCGCGGCATAAAAATATGTCATTGCATCGATTAGTATACCTTCGCTCTGTTTGGGTTTGTTTCCCGCCCGTTCCTTTCTTACGGAGCTCTGGCTCTGTTTGGGACGGAACGTCCACGGGCGGGAGCGCGGCGCCGAGCCCCTGCCAAACCCTTGTCCATACTCACTTGCGAGTGTGGGCCATCGCGCCAAGCGCGTGGCAGGTACGAGTCCTGTATCTACTAGTTCATTGCAAATCTTCCCGCAGAATTGATCTTCGGAGTTCCTTGCTCAGCAACATTCCGACCTGTACCTAATCTCTGTGCTGAGCCCATGAGCACAACCGCTTCGTACTGCGACCCTACCAACACCTAGTACAACCGAAATCCTTCTTTCAGGAATCTCCTCCAGGACAGCAGAGCTGGAGAACCAAGAGAGAGTAAATGGACGTCGAGTAAAAGCAAATGGATGAGGGGATGGTTGAGTGAGTCCCAGCGATGAAAAAGGACATGGATTCGATGGAATAACGTCGGAAAGAACAGCAGCACAGCGAGTGTACATGTACCATCTGACATGGGAGCTAGTACAAGCAGCCAAGTGTTAGCGAAGCATCTTGACACTGCATCTCAACCGCGTGAGCGAGTCTTTAATATTTGATGTTTCAAAGAATCATGGCGGTGCAGAGATCTTGGGGAGGAGGTAAGTCAATACCAACGCGAAGGTGCACAGTCCAATTTCCGAACCCATCGACATCCTCAACCCATGAGCATGCACTTTGTATATGTAGCGAATAGTCGGCCATATTGAGGGAAGAAGAACCAAAGGAGAGAACCAAAGTTGTGTGAATAGTGGATCGTTGGAGTAAGGGAGTGTTTGGAGGTTTGTGCCCAGCAGAGGCTGTGAATCACTAGCGGAGATGCTAGAGCTGGAAGGATGAGGAATGGAAATGGAATGTGCTGCAAGTGAGCATTTGAAGGCGAAAGTGAAGGATATGATTGATAAGATTCAAACAAGGGGATTTGGAGATGGATTAGGCTGTGACAAGATAGACGAATACATGTGGAGGCTGGCGCTGAATTAGAGACGGCATAGGAGAGGTATCATGGACATGAGAACTTGGATGCCGAGGCTGGTAGCCAAGCTCCAAGGGCTGGAAAAGCACTTTGGCACTTTGTTTCCTCCTCATACATGAAAGCGAGCTACCGATCCACTTCTCGAAAACCAAGAGAGGATACAGCGAGCCGGTAAAGCACTGCACAAAACCTACACATCCCATATCCTCTTCTCATTGTTCCACTAAACCTTATCCTTCCTATCTACCCGTATCCCTAACTGCTCCAGATCTTCTGGGTTGTCCATGAGAGAGAGGTGGCTGGTACGATCCTGATGCTGTAGAGGCGGATGGAGGTCGAAAGAGAAGAAAACTATATGTTAGGCGCCCGAGTGCTGGTTATGACAAGACTCAATCACCTCGCTATTAGGATGTGGATACTAATAGTGCTAGTGAGAATTCATGCGTTGAGGAGCTGTGATAGGAATGGGTGATGCGGAGTGAGCAACCCGAGGTCACATGTCATACGCTTTGACATCCCAAATATATCGAAACTAATCTCCTTATTGGGTCAACCTGATTCAGACAAAAGGAAGCCTAATTTGGACAAATTCCCACGCAAAACCCGCCATAAGGACGAGCCTTCATTACATTCAGGACTCGTAATTGGTCATAACACTTTGGATTAGATACACCAAGTTGGCTATTTATTATGATTTATTGGATGATTCAGGCAACTAGCTTATCTTGCTCACGAGGAACTAACAGACATTTTGCAGACATTACAAACATGGCAATGGACAGTGTTCCGTTCTAGTAGTAGTAGTATAATATTATGCGGCTCCGCCATCCAGCGGGGTCCTACAAGGGAACAGCCAGTCCCAAATGGGAGCCAAGCAGCGATCTCAACCCACATAGGGAAGGTAAACTGCAAACACTCCCGAAGGGTAGTTTGTAGCTAACATAGTAGCTACAGAATAAATGATTAAGCATTCTCTTCCTCCTCTGGCCTGGACAGATCTGAGTCTAAGTCCTGTTGTCCCCCCAAAATGAAACCTCTCCAATGACACATAACCTCATGGATAAACTTAGCTGTAGGAATAACATGATCCCAGTGGAAAATAAACTTCTGAAGATGATAGCAGCCAATGCTACAAAATCGGAAAAAGCATTGTTGACAGGTAGGGGGATGTGGCTGCCAATAGGCGGCAGTGATTTCGGGAAGATGTAAAGAATTAATATGCTGCGGCATTTCAATGTGAGCGTTGCACACACGACACCTCTTTGAAGTCCACTTGGCCTCAGAAAGGAGTCCCCATTTTGCAGGGGAGGCATGAAAGGTCAATGGTGTGGTGTCCCCACAGAGAAGCCTGGTCAGTGAGAGTCGATGTTTCGGTGTTGTCACCTGAGTGAGATAGTGGCAAAGGCATTGAACATGGGGGTCACCCGTCCCAGTGGACTGTGTCTCTCTGCGGTCTCGCAGAAATGCTAATCTAGACCAACAGTTTGGACCATCAATCTTTGACTGAAGGTCAATATCAACTTCACGGCGAATGGTGTTGATGACAGCTGTCACCCGATGGATTGGATTATCCAATAGATCACATAGCTCAGGCAAAGAATGTTTGCCAGGGAGTTTTATGAGTGCGAGATACAATGGTTACTTTGGCGAAGAGCGAGTATTGGCAAGATGGTTGGAAGGTGGAAGAGCTGAGATGAGATAAATAGGATATTTCAGAGCCAAGATTACACATTCCGGGCGAATGGGCATGATACCAGTTTCAGACTTTCAGTGAATAAGACCGTGACAATGGAGGAGTGGGATCCCGGATAAGCCTAACATTCGGCACAAAAAACAAACCTGGACAGTCTCAAGAAGAAGAATGTTGTCTTCCCAGACATCCAAGGCAATCTCACAGGCTGAGATGAGATGAGGGTTAACCAAGGCCATGAAGAGATTTTTTACAATATCCAGAGGCACGCGATGATGGCCAACCAGAAGATCGCAACCTGTGATACCTTGAGCGGCGGAAACATGGTTACGGGGTGGCTTTTCCAGAGCTGTGGACTCTGGGAGGGAAGTGGAACTTTCAGGATGTCAGATGGAATGGGGGCAGTGAATGGAGGGGGGGGGGATGGTGGCTGAAATAATCCAGAACAGACCCTGGGGAAGGGAAAGGTTTAGAGCAGCCAAGCTTTGCTAGTTGATCTGCTGTGTCATTATGTGAATTACCTGTATGGGCATGCACATGAATGAAAGTAGTAGAGGCATGGCGGGCCGATATCCACAGGGATATCAGCTTGAGCAGATCACCATTGGAACAAGCCCAGTTACACTGGGAATTCTTAAAAGACCAGTAAACAATTGAGCGAATGACATAAGTTGAATTGGTTGTAATTTCAAGTAGCCAACTGAGAGATGTGATCTGGAGAGTGACTAGGATGGAATATAGCTCTGCGCGATTGTTACTTTGCTCCTGAGTGCAACAGACTGCGCAGTTTTTCGGGTTATTGTACCCAAAGAAAATACCAGAACCTGCATGAGCATTTTGTGTATCATTACCAATGCAGGAACCATCAGTATAAACTTTGAGGGGAGAGGAATGGGAAGCATCAAGGATTGCATGACCGTAAAGCTTGAGCAGATGGGAGGAAAGGGAAGGGGGAGTAGAGTGTAAGATTCTATGTTGCAAAAAAATCAATATCTGATGTGAGCTTAAGCTCCACCTGAGGCCGACTCTGGTGATGACAATGTGGAGGTCTGGAGGGCTGTGATCCAGGTACTATAAGCTTCAGACAAAGAGAGGCATGGTCAGACCAATGAGTCTTACAGCCAATACAGAAATCTGTCACAAAAGGCACAAGTGGTGAAGCAACAAAGTAGTCTATAGTAGTTGTGAGTTAAGATCTTTCCTAAGCTAGTGATTAGTCATGACTTTGCGGCGGTTCAGCCGACTGCTGGAGGATGCTAAGTTATAGGCAAGTTATAGGGCATTTGACTGCTTTGAGGCCATCTATGGCTGCTATGGCACTTGCAGCAACTTTATAGCTCAGCACACTAGTAGAATGTGGTTTTACCAAATTTGTACTTATGACAAGACTTATGATAAGTATATTGTCGTAAAAAACCACAATACGCTAAGTGTCTGCAGAAGTTTTGTTAGTAAAAGTGGGTTGAACAGCCACATATGGCACTCTTACTTTTACTGTTTTGGTCATGACCCACTTGGACACACTGCCATCATTTGCACACAACGGACTGCGTTTGCACACACCTAGCGTACGGTAGTATATGTAGGAATGACAGGATGCGACGGAGAGGGAATTCCCGAACTTGTGATCGGTATGATTGAATGCGTGATAGTATCAGTGTCAGTGATAGTAGTCGGTAACATGTACAGCTATGTACAGCCTACAGGAGCCTCACCTTGAACACGTGTTGAATTGATAATGCAGGAGCCTGATGTCTCGTAGAAGTTGACGCAGTTTTCATCTGGTTACCCCTGTGGTACCCTGTCGGATTTGACTTACGATGCTCATCTCATACCTGTTGAACACATCGGCAAACTCGGCCGCGAACATCACAGAAATGTTGGTGGCTCCCACGGATAACACGCCAGGAACATGCAGCATACGCTGCCGGACTACACCTCAAATCTTTTGGAGTTGCGCTAGCGTGCTTATCGCTTGCACCTGGGTTTCCATTCATCCCAACATTCCCGGACCAAAGGATAAGTGGGGGACAGTCTTGGGACAAAAGATACTATTGATGCTAGTCACTCTGATTGCGCCAGAGATGATGTTGTTTTGGGCATGTCGTGACTGGTACTGTGCGAGGATACTTGCAAAACGTATGGGCCTCAAATCCTTCATTCATCTTCAGGTTCACTAATATCCGACACAAGGTCTCAAAAAGAAAAGATGGACAAAGTCCCATGCCTTCTTTGCGCTGATGGGAGGATTTGTCCTGTATGAAGGCAAGGAGCTAATCTGCGTTTTACGAGTCATGCCACACGATATTACTAGAGAAGACGAAAAAGGCAACAAAATTGCGCAGTGCCTTGCCGGCGCCGCTTACAACAATAGTGAACTCGACGATCGTTCGCTTCTAGCTCATGCGGACTTCATTGGTCATATAACTGAGGATGAAGTCAAGGATCGCAGTCACAGTGATGGGTTCTCCAAGTTTGTTGCCGTTGCCCAAACCACTTGGTTGTTCGTTCAACTCCTGGGTAGAGTTGCCGAAGAGCTACCTGCCACTGAGCTTGAGATCATGACCACTTCCTTTTCTTTCATGAACGTTCTGTTGTATTTTTTCTGGTGGAACAAGCCGCAGGGAGTTAGGTGCCCTATTCGCATTCAACGACTCGGAATTACAAAGGTGACTGCTCATTTTGACGACTCAAATATCTCTAACACCATAATCTCTCAGTATCTGTCCGCATCCCTTGACTCTGCAGCCACTAAAGAAGAGGATGGTGGGGATGATCCAACTACTACTCATTTGCCGTCCTCCAACGCCCCAAAGCAGCTGGAATTCTCCTCATTCACTCTCAGTACCATTCAAGCAGTTCACGCAATCTGGAAATTTATCTGCAAGCTTTTACTAGCGGTGTTCCAATCCTTGAGGGCTGATATTGCCACAAGTAATTTTGAGAGTTCAAGTAGAATTGGAAAGGTCTTCTTGGTTATGAAGCACTTGATCATGTATCCACTCTTGTTCCTCATGTGGTTGGGGAACATCACAGCTGGCAATGATGTAGGCCACCATGCAGAAAAAGTTCAATCTTTTGAATATCATCTGGGCATAAAAATTAACAGGGAAAGTTTTTTCATGTCCTGTGGTGCAGCAACAATGTTCGGTGCTATTCATTGCACTGCTTGGGCACTGACTTTCTCAAGTGCCAGGGAACAATTGCTATGGGTGATATCCTCATTGATTGTTGTAGGTGTTCCAATAGTTTCACTTATCTTTTACTGTTTGGAGCAGTATACTACTCTGATTGACTCTGGACGAGTCGGATTCACAGTTTGGGTATTTTTTGCATCCCTTGGTCTTGTCTCATATCCAATTGCTCGCTTTGCTCTGATTGTACTGTCATTCATGGCTTTGAAAAATCTATCTCCTGAGGCTCTACAGACTGTTCAATGGACAGCAGTTATTCCACATATCTAGCTTTTCATTCCTTTATTCTTCAGCTTAATACATAGTCACTTTAAGGTTACTTTACGCATTCCATTCTTCTATTTATGCTTTGCCTTGTAATGAGGATTACTCAATGATTTCAGCAGCAAGGAACTCAAGCTAAGTATATAAGTATAACAAGCACTGAGCAGGTCGCGTAGTACTACACCAAAATCACCGCACGTACCCAGCACGCCCCACCAGTGACTCATTCGCTGGACGGCAAAATGTATGCATCTATGCTTCAAGCTGAAGCATTGAGAATTGGTCGAGTGGCCGCGGTGACCAGAGGTAGAGTTATCCGAGTACTTATTTCCTTCGCCACAGTGAGTATACTACAGCTGTGATCACACTTGCATTTTTATCGCCTCGCCGGAAGCAGCTAGCTAAACCCCAGATGTTCGTCGGCATCTCTAAATCATGTTTGTCACAATCTCAACACCACCAGCCCCTCCGTCAGGCCATCGGATTTCTTTGCCGTCGATCCTAGGATAAGCCACCTGCCCAATGGCTCCTGCTCGGTCAAAGTCCACAGGCTTGACTACAGGCAGGCTGGGGTCAGCGGATGATTTCCTAATCAGAACATTAACATCCCGCTGACGTAGGGCCCAACGGAGCTGCCATATTACCAATGAATCGGTTCTCAGAACAATCCGATGCACCAAGTGGAGGGGCCGTTGTGTCGGATGGAACTTTAACAGAATGTTGAATGGTGCGGTTTGAGAAAACACGAAGGTTGAGAACAAAACGATTTATCAGAATATTTGGTAGACTGAGAAAGATTTTTATTAGGATGATCAGTTAATTGGCTTGAAAAGATAATAAGTATACGTACACAGCGAGAAATGGGGAAACGATGTTTGTGAAGGCTTGCTCTGGCTTTGCTGCCTGGGTTGTACATGTTCGAATCATTGCCATTCTTTAGAACGTTATGGGGGGTAACTCACGAACATGGAGTTCTGGACTGGAGGTTGAGTGAAATAACACGAAGAATAAAACATAACGCACCAATGCGAAAGCAGCTAATATACTATCGATTACGAAGATGGTGCTAGAGGGAGGTAAGACTGCATTTGAAGCTGCGACGGAAAGTTGAAGAAAGAACTTACAAGAAGTACAGAGTGCCTGTGTAAACATAAATGCACGTTAATAAAATTGGACTGCGGCCATTATGACAGTTGAAAGGTTCACCTACCATCACGCAGAACCAGCTCAGCGATGCTATGAATACCAGATTTTCGGGATTCTATGATGTGACGAACGGTTCGGACCAAAGTCAAAATGAAGACCACAGTTGCAAAAGTCAATTGGAGGAGAGGAGAAACAAGGGTCACTAGCACGTAGATTAATTGGCCTGGAACAATGCACTGCTCAGTGAACCAAAGACTGACAACTGACAAGGAAAAGTAAGAGCCGTCATTACAACGAATAGACAGGAGGAAGATGCGTTGAATGTGCTGACATTTCGTACTCAAGGCCCTCATTGATGGCACATGGTGAGAACAGCTCAATATTTGTGCCTTTGGTGGTGGTTATTCTGAGCGAGAACCACGCCTACATAGACCCATAAAATATGAATATAGTTGTGCAAACCCGTAATACACAAAGGGCGCACCAGGAAAGCATTAACAACATCCGCGATGACCAATGGACACAGCAGAACGAGTAGCAGTGGCCGCTTTTTACTGAAGAGGGCATAAACCCTCAAAACGGAAAGTACTACAGCAAACAACTCTCAGCGGCGGTATTTGATGGGGAATGAAGATGACATACATTTTTCGGTTGCACCAGTAATACTGGAAAAGACAAGCAACGCAAGATTAAGGTCCCTACAACTGGGCACAATATCCTGAGTCAAGCAAGGCTTCAAGCAGATATGCTAGAGAGAAAATGCCAAACCTTATACTTGTCATTTTTTGGGAGAAAACGACTAGTTCTAAGACTGCCAATGGCAAAAAACTGTAGCGACACAGAATGAATAACATAGAAGGGCCGGTTAGTCGACTAGACCATATAAATTGAACTTCAGTAGGGAGTGTGAGCAAGAAGTCGTAAAATCATAAAACTGTGGTTCGGGGCATGAGCCGGATAACGCAATGGCGACGATAATCTCACCGTAGGCCGACAAAGCCGTACATTTATTCAACACACTATGAGCAACATGAGGATATTTGTGCAGAGGTTCGCTTGACCAACATACCGGAGGTCAGCGATGTCACTGAAAGAGTCTGACATGGCGGCCAAAAAACCAGTAGAGCGCTAGTCGCAAGACGCACTAAATCGGCAAGAAATGAGCGGACTGAAAGGAAGAAGGAATAATTTATGAGGTAGCACGGTCCAAGAGTTGAATGTAGGGCCCAGAGATTAATCCTGAAATCAGTTCGCTGCAGGTATCTGAAAGCACCGCTCGGCGCTGGAAACTGGTGGTAAACTGCCGAACAGTGGCTCAAGCGTATACACTTTCTGATAGGAGACACCTATCTGCTACCTGCCCTCTGTTCATCATGATTTTCGCTGCGCCAAGGCCAAAGCTACAGCAAAGGAAGAATGAATCACTGACAGCACTGGATATCTTTCTCCGAGATCTCATCCCCGTCCCCGAACCATTCGCACTTGCTCTAGTACTAATGCAATTCTATAGCCGCAGTGAGGAAAAGCAGGACAATATCGTACTATTACCTTCATCGTTCCGGAGAAGCGTGACAGTGATCCCAATGTACTGGTCGCAGTATTATTTCGCTCCCGGAGGACCACAGTAGTCCCGGACTGATCCCATCGTTTGGGGTAATCATGGTCAGGACAGCTCTAAGTTTCTTGATGATCCAATCGCAAGTGGACTGTTTAGTACACTGTTTAGTACATCTACAATCGGCATCGCGTATGTCCCTAATATTCCACGTTCCGATCTCGTTATTTGTGAATGTTCGACAAGCTTTCCTCGAGTGTTTTGAAGAAATTCGTGATGATTCAAACTCGGACTTTTTGAACGTATCCCAGTCCTGTTCTTCTCCGAGCCTGCCATATCCATCTTCAATCTGGCCTTCGAGGTTTCGAGATTGTGTTGCTTTCGAACGACCCCTCCATTCTCTTCGAGTTTAGGCGCTCGCCAACTAATTTTTTGCCTTTCCATTAAAGTAACTATCGAACCGCTGAACCAGCAATCTAGTGCGTCGAAGAGAACATTTATTTGCGGTCTAGGTCCCCTAACAGGGTTCTTATAGCACCTTCATCTAGCCCGCGTGAATCAGGATCTGCCGCTTCAATAGCCTGTGTTATCGCGATAATGTGTTTCGCGTCTGGCGAATTGATCCACACTCGACCATTGAGCCCAACAGCAATCTCGAGAGGAAACACAGATCCCAAAAGGGGTAGGAGAAAATGATTTGGGTCCAGTAATCTGTGAATACCAAAAGAAAAGACTGTTAGATTCGTGTTGTTGAGATAAATCTACGCACTGTCTGCACATCTTAAGACTACATCGTACAAGGAATCCACCCTTGAGTTCCCCAAACCCCTCTGCTTTTCGCGTCTGTGCATCAAAACATTCCAGTTCTGGTTCCATGTCTTTGTGTGCTAATGAAACTCGTGCGTAGACGAGGCTCCCAACCTATTCCAGGTTTTTAGCGTAAAAACAGCGGGTTAAGAGAGATCCAATATCTGCTACCTTCAGATTTGGTTTGTTTCTTTTTGTGGCGCCTTCGAAAGCCAGACCATCCAAGTTCGCGGAGTGCGCTGACCCGATGTCAACCCGAAATCCTTCGCCTTGTTTTTGAGCTATAACGCCTATCACGGCTTCTTGTGCAGCGGGTACATACTAGATAGCTGGATGATCAGGAGATATAGCATTATTTTGACATGGAACGAGCCTACCCGCCGCGAATTACTTTCGATCCACCATTTGCTACCGTTTGTCGAATGATTAAGTGTCCCCGCACGAGTAGATATTACTGAGGGTGTTGTGCGCGCGCCAGACGCATTGTTGACTTGCAGGAGGCCAGGACCAAGCTTCAGATTTACGTGCTGAGCCGGAACTCGTTCGCCAGGGAGCACGGTGGACATGATAGTCGAATTAAGAAAGGTTAAGCGCACATGGGCGCTAGAGTTCTTGACTACTAACCACAACAATGTCTACCGATGTAGTCACTCAATTTACGACAGATTTCCCCGAGCTGGCTCATTTATCGTAGGACTACTCTCTGCTTCCGTCAATCTGCACTCAAATCCGTTCTTTGTTAGGCGGCAGGACCTGGAAGACCTACTCGCTGACCCAAACTACTTTCAGGCTGTGTTACACTCATTGCCGAGGGTGAAAGCAATGCACGACGCTCAATCTGAGCTTGGGAATGCAAATGAATCTATTGCGAGTGAGCTATGAACAAGCTCAGCCGTCGTTACGCAATCTACATCTGCCTCAGATAACACTTTGGCGTTACAAGAAAGGCTGTATCGCCTTCGCTCGGAAACACAGGATGCTTTCAACGAAGCAAAGTCTCTGGAAGCAAGATGGAAGGAAGTAGAGAAAGAGCAGCGCGATGTTTATCAAGTTCGTCCCTGCGTTTATTCTGTGAAAACCGGTAACTAAACTGTACTGCTGTGCTGTAGAGGTTTTCGCCTCAATTTCTTCTTATGCGTCTTCGACATAGTATCACCGATCAAGACGTTGCTTCAGAGGCTCTGGCTACTGCTTTTATTCAACACCAAATAACGGGATCTTCGGAAAGTCATTCAGGAACGGCGACACCAAGCGGAAAGGAAATCGATGATTTTATCAAGGAATTCAAAGAGGCCCGGAAGGTTTACCACAAGAGAGTGATGTGGGCGGATAGATGGTCAAAAGGCCAGGTTGAATGGAGAGATGATTGAAAGGTATCAACTGTCGTATGCCATTAATACCAGTTACCTTTAGCCCAAATTTGAAGGGACCGTACTATGTGTGGCTTCGAAAAACTCTTCGAGCCGTGTGTTCTAGCTTCGTAGCAAGAGTCCGCTTTGGCGTGATTAGTTTTCATGGCTCCCACTGCACAAACTCAGCTTTCCTTTCAAATACTGCTCAATCTAACACCTTCGATGCTCTTAACACGGATCACCTTCATATGACGAGTGGATTATCTACCGTATCGGGTCCCAGAATCATGGCAGATTGGCTAGAGTCAAGACTGAGTCAAGTAGAAACTGTAGTATGCAGTATGTTTGCACGAAACGAGCCTGTATTACTCGCTAGATGAAAAATCTTGATATATAGCAACGCATGGATGTCAAATTATTTGCCCCTCCCCCCCCCCCCAAAAAAAAAAAAAAGTGATCAAATAAAAGCTGTAACACTAGAAAATCATTGGCCAACGTGGGGATCGAACCCAAGACCTTCGCGTTAATCAGTGGCTTGCAGCCATTGATATTAGCACGACGCTCTAACCAACTGAGCTAGTCGGCCATGCTTAGCAAATAATGCATCTACAAATATCATCTTGCATTGTAAGTAATGAGTATTGGGCTACACTTCAAACCACAGTCGTCCCCATCTGAGGCCGTATCTTACTGATGAATTGTGCATTTGACACCCTTATGTATGGGTATGGTACAGCAATTATTCTTAGCTCATATCTCATCACACCCTAACACCCCCTTCAGGTGTAACGTTAACCACGCCACATTCACTGGCACCTTATATGCTTCCTGGGGTACGGCCACTCGACGCAGGGTAACAATTTACGCGCAGTGTTCTCTAGCTTTATGCTTCAATCTAATTGAGCTGGTACTGAGCCTATTGAGACGGGCAAAGCTTTAGTTCCAAATGTATACAAGTCATCAGATCTGATCAGCCATACACGTGTGATTGCAATCAAAAATATCGCCCTTTGTCTTTCCTTCCATCCACGCGCTCTATAAAGTCCTTGGTTTTGTGGTGTATAAGGTGAATCTCTGACTTAATCTCAACAAGTAAAAATCTACTTACTGACCTTCCTTTTTCCCTCTCAGTCGCATGCTTTTTTAATATTTAAATAATCTATTTCGCCTTGGGTCCCTAGCTTCAAGTTTTGTTCCTTTTTAAAAACACAGATGTCGTCTAGTTCCAACCATGGCGATGTTCTCGAGATGGCCAAAAAGCAAACCAGCGATTCTGTCTCCAAAACATCCATATCTGGCCCAACTCCATTACGGCCGTCTACCGCCGAGACAAAAATACCATCGACGCCGGTGACGGGTACAGGGAAGGGAAAGCGGAAGGCAGATGAAGTGGAAGGGAATACACCGCCAGATGTGCGCAAACAAAAGGCTACGTTCGCAGCGGATCCAAGACGTGAGTACACAGTGGCTATCACCTAGTCAAAAACTTTACAAGTAAAAAAAATGCTCCTATATCATTATGCAGCTCATCGTGGATCAGCAACATCGAGCTCCTCTCATGCGCCGTCCTCCTATACTCGAAAACGAGCTAGGCTATCCACCACACCCTCAGCCGCAGGTCTCGCTGCATCAATGGCCGCTGTAGGAGAATCAGACTCGCCTGTAGAGCCACGGCCACCTTCGCGCTCGGAAAGCCAGAACGCCGGAAACACAGGCACCTGGAACTCTGCACGAGGGCGTAATCAACTCAACACGCTAACGCGTTCGCATTCTCGTACCACCTCTCGATCTCGTGTGAGCCAGAATCCTTCTCACACTCACACTCGAGTACCTTCCGTTCGCGCACCGTCGCTTTCGCAGGCCTCTATTCCTATCTCAGCTTTAATATCACCACACGCGCCGTCTGTCTCACACACCCATGCCTCTACGTTCCACATGCGGGACCCGCGGAAGCCACCGAAGATACAGTCTACGCCTTGGACGTTGGCGTTTCCCCAGGCTGGATATGGAGAGCACGGCTACGTTTCAGGGCGTATACATTCTGTCTTGCTATCGGGGTTCTTAAGTAGGGGGCAGCGGACAGAGGATGCAGAGTCACACAAGGAAGAGCGTTCGTCACCGTTAGGGTGGTACGAAGGAGGAGGCAGTCCGCCGCATGCTTGGCTCTTTTTTCTTGGGTTCATTATCTTTCCGCTGTGGTGGGTCGCTGCGCTGTTGAAAATCCCACAAACGAGGAAAATCGAGGGTGGCCATGATGGGCAAAAATCGGTCGTTCTGGATGACCCTCAAGTAGAACATGGTACGCTTTTTTCAAAATATCCCATTATCGTTGCTGCTGTATTCACTCCTGTTGTTAGACGCGAGATCGTGGCGAAGGCGATGTCGAATCATGAGTGGAGTGGCGCTAGTAACATATATCCCGTTCATCGTTCTCGTTGCCGTCTTTGCGCCTCGGAGCTGACCCGAGATGATATTTTCCGTCTTTGTTTCCGCATCTCTCTCTCTGGCTCTTATCTACCACCACAACCCACTGTATCTTTCCTTCCAAATTTGCTGTATCTTGCATATAGATTATACTGAAAACCGAGCTTGCTCTAATTCACTGCTTCCTTCCCACAAGGCACAAACACACAACCAATCACACACATTCCTTTCACACTGTCCCTCTTTTCTGTTGTTGTACATATGCAATACATACATAGAGTATGTTATATACCAACCCCCCCATGTACCTTTTACCATTATGGTTAAATAAATTGATTGTAGTGAAGCTTTTGACTGAACGAAAGACAGTATCAATGACAAAGTTGCATAAAAAGTGTATAAAAATATCAAAAACTTGTAACCACCTGAAAAAAAAAACTACATCGTCATACCATACTATCCTGCACGCACTTTAACGGCGGAAACGTCGGCTTCCGACCACTCTGAATATCCTCCGTCGCGCGCCGCTGAAGCATCCTACTCCGTTCCCAATTCACACCGTCCTCATCCGATCCATGCAACCCCGGAATATCCTGGATACTTTTCTCGAACTCGTCTGCTCGCAGTTTCCGCAGCTCCAGCTGTGCCCCAGCATACTCCACCGTGCTCGTCTCCCGCAAGCGCAGGCGATCCCGCCGTTTCTCGAGCTTGGCGCAGTCTGCTTCGAAGGTGGGTACGACGCGGTGGGATCGTGCCAAGGCGAGTTTACGAGCGATCGCTAGTTGCTGATCAAGGAGTTCAGATTTGGTTTGCCGGAGAGAGGGCGGGATTTGAGGGGCGGAGCGAACACATCGGACTCGGGAGGGCGTGGTTGATTTGGGGCTTGTTGGAGATGGATCTACCGGGGGATCACGCTGCTTCTCCAAACTTTTCGGTTCACTCTCGTCGACAGCACCACCACCACCACCTTGTTTACTAGAAGAAGCTACTTGATTGGCGACATTCTTCACCTCTTTCAAGGGACTGGCTGCTGAGGAAGGAGCTCCGCGAGAACTGGTCACTTTAGACCGTTTCGTGGGTGTGAGGTCTATAACTTTTGGAGACACCAACGCCAAAGGGCGTTTCCTCCAGTTCGTAGGGCTTGACAAGGGCGAAGGAGTTGCATGTGCGGGTCTGGAAGATGAAGAAACGAAAACGTTCGAATTCGTTTGCTCTGCGGGGTTTCGGATACGGAACCCTTGTTCAGCAGATGTTCGAGGCTGGATAGTCGAGCGGGAACACGATGGAGGCAGGTTTACAGGACGAACTATGGAAATCAAAACAGGCGATTGTGATAAGGCAAGGGAGATCGAGGTCCTACTTTGTCAATTGGAGTTGATGTCGTGAAATGCTGCCCATTACCACGAGCTGGACTACCCGACGGCTTGTTGTTCAGAGGTGACTTTGGAACGGATCGGTGCTTCGGTACACCTCGAATGGGTGAAGATTCAGGAGTCATCCTTCGTATTCCCATTCTGGGCTCGCGACTTGCTCCCGTAAGGCTCGCCTCAATTTCTGCCGCATCCTCATCCTCGAAAGACATCGAGGACCGGTCCCATCGAGCCTGTGCATCGTACTCCCCACCATCCGACGGCGCAAATAAATGATGTGCCGTTCGTGCATGAGCGTCTTCATCATCAGAGGAATCGTGTTCATTATCACTGCTATTCCGGATACGAATGGTGGACTCCCTTCGTATCGCGATCCGTTTCTTCGCTGGAGTGTCTGCCGTGGGCCCTTTTCCTTTCAAAGTCGTCTCGGGTGGATGGTCGGGTTGAGATTCGTCCCACTTTGACAGACCTAACCAGCTTCTGAGGACATCTATTCTTCGGCCGGCGCTGCCTTTGAGCGCAGATGGGTCGACACCATAACCGAGCCCAACAAGCCATTGCTTTGCCATCGCTCGAGATTTCATATCTGCATTTTCGGAAAGATCTCCGATGATGTTCTTCACCGCAACATCCTGCTCGTCATCGTCAGGAATGGTCTGTTTCGATACAGTTCGACATAGCCGAGCTAGTTCGAGGAATAAGGTATGCTGAGCGACTGGGACGGGAGGAATAAGTTGACGGGCTGGGATATCAGGTTTTCGACAGCAGCTCTGAAAAATGCGGTCGATACCCGCCCAGTCGAGGTCCAGCAATGAAGGGTCTAGTGTGTTCGGTATGATACGCTTAGGTCGGAAGAGGGAGACGAACGATTGCAATTCTGGGAGAGGTGAATGTCGCGAAAGAGGTACCAGCTTTGGAACCATAGTCAATGAACAGGCTACCAGAAAAAACTACAGTACGTACCAAAGACCGAACTACCTCTCCTTTCAATAGCTGGTTCTTCGTCGTGGCTTTGTATTTCGCCCAAGACTCTGGAGTCATGGAGCTTACAGGATTCACGTATACGACCACCTTCTCCTGGCTTTTTTCGCGTTTCGCCTTCTGATTTGACATGGGTAGATTGAACATCCTGTTCATAGCCTCAACAGTGTCTTCGCTGGCTTCATCATTCAGGCTTTCGTCGTTGTCTTCGACGAAGTTGCCATCGCGGTCGACATTGACATGGGAACAACGAGAAAAGCGTTCGCAAGCATGAAAACGCGTTTCATCTGGGTCTGTCGTTCCGAGGGCTTGCAAAAGAGGATCGGAGGTAAGTCGAGAGTATATTTTGTACTTGTAGTCATCCAAATGGATCTGTTAAGATAATAAGCCTCGTAAGTCGAAAATAAAGATCGGAATATTACTTTGCAGTTGAATGCCCTAGCTATCGCCTTGAGAATGTCCTCATATCCCCATGTCCATGAATTGATAAAGAAATACGTTGAAGGGGGATATAACTTGAGAAGCGCGACTAAACCGGTAGTTGCGTCTTCCTATAAGTTTCCCGTTTGCGTCAAACTTGATACACATAAAACCAGCAACTGACTTTAGTGGGAACCTGATGGCTCTGCATGACACATGCAGTATCCAGATATATCGCTTCCAAGGTTTTTATGACACCACAATGTGTGTTGGTGGACGAAGTATCGTAATCAGGAAGGGAAAGATAAGGCTGAAGAAATAGGTTGTGTTTAAGGGATTCCAAGAACCACGGTTCTGCTCGGAAGTCTCCTGTATGTAGGAGAGCTCCTTCTTTGCCTTCAATAAGGTACCTATATACACCCAGTTAGTTATGTCTCACATGAAAGGTTGAATAAACGCACATTACAGACCCAGGACAATGATTCGCATCGAAAAGAGTGATGATGACTTCCTTGCCATCTTCCAATTCCACGCTAGTCGGTGTATGCAATGGAAACACTTTTAACAAGTCTCTCGCGCCAACGTGCGAGAGTTCTCCATCTGGTCCGACGAAAGGGTCAACCTTTAAATGCTTATAGGTACGTTGATGTTCTGCACGGTATTCTCCTTCGAAAAACGCGCGCTCTTTGTAGACCTCGTGCCTTAAAAGCATCGTTTTGGCGTCTGCTGAACATATTACAGATTGACTGAAAGATTTGGCTTGCAAACCGACGATGTGATCCGAGTGGGTATGCGTAAGAAGGTGAAGAGCAGCATTTTGTGGATATGAGTCTGATGGAATGGCGCTGAATCCATCGATCCGAATAGGATAAGGCAGAGCAAAAGAGTTGAAGGGTGTTCCAGGAGGCATTAGAGACTTGTGGGCATTGTCGATAACTTGACAATGACTGGTCGTTGAAGTCAAGTTAATAATAAAAGATGACACAAGGGCTGCGATCAGGTGACTCTCGCAACCGAACTTGTGGATTCTAATTTCTAAAACGAGTATTTTCTTCGTAAAAGACACTAGCTTTAAGTCTACGCAAATCCAGTCCAAGAGCTCATTTAAATGGAGTCGGAGCCGAAGCGATTCAGTTTTGGGGGCGGCGCGGAGGGGGTCTGTCGATAATACAGATTTTACTGTATGAAATTTCCGCCATGGTTTGCGATTCCAAGTTCGACGCCGTACTTTTTCAGCGTATTATCGTCGAGCTATAGAAAATCTTGCACTCTAGAAACCACAGACTGACTGTGCGGATTTGACGCTATCTGAAGGTATAGATATTCGGTAGGGATTATTTGATGTCGACCTGGATGCCAAAACTGTGCGGTGCTTACTACATAGTGCTTAAGGGCAGCTTTGATTCTTGAAGCTTTTTGAAGCCTGTATACACGCCACTGAGAGTTCGGTCGCTTAGTCAGCAAATTGAATATGATTATTTACTGCAGGGTAAACTCGAGTTGTGAATAGTTTCAAACTTCCATGTGTATATAATACGTCGCCGTTCCTCTTCTCAGGGACTTTCTGTGCTCTCTTTTCTAAAGGCTACGGTCCTCAAGATGTCGTTGAAGGATGCCAGCTCGCTCAATGAGGAGAAGAACTCTACTATCTCCGACTTGAGTGAACATGCGTTACCTACAGTCGAGAACGTTGATGAAGTTCATGAACTGGACTACTCAGAGGCAGAGTACAGCAAGTTGCTCAAGAAGATGGTAGGTTCATCACGATCCCTTGTTTAATAAAGGTAGTGAACTTGTGCAGGATTGGATTCTTCTACCTCTGATGTGGATCGCATACGGCGTGCAGCAAGCAGACAAAACCGGAATATCGACTCAAGCTCTTTTCAGCTTTCGCCAGGATAATGGTCTCGTTGGACAGCAGTATTCTTGGTGCGTCCAACTCGTCAGCTTCTTCGCTATGTTTATGTATTAGCTTCGAACAGGCTTTCAACGTTAGTATCCTTTATTTCCCTTCAAACCAAAACTCACGAGCTCCTGTGAACGCATTTAGCATCTTTTATCTTTCATACTTGTAAGTCCTGTCTGCCCCACATACCATATCTCAACTAAAGGCTTAGTGGGCAGGGTATTCGAGTTTCCTATGAGTTACCTCATGCAACGTGTTTCTGTCGGAAAGACTCTGTCTGTTCTCATGTTCTTCTGGGGAACTGTCGTGCTATGTACTGCTTTCGGTGAGTAACATTCTCTCCTATCTCGACATCTACAAAATTTGGCTCCCTCTAGCGCACAACTGGGCTGGACTCATGGTCCTACGTACTCTCCAAGGTCTCTTGGAATGCACGATCTCACCCTCATTCCTCCTCATTATCGGAACCTGGTACAAGACCAGCGAGCATGCAAGGTGTGTCCTGCGTGTATGTTCGAACCTGTGAACCATATTCTTACTTTCTTCACCAGCCGATCCATCATATGGGGTACTGCCAATGCGGGGTTCGGGGTCATCGTCAGCCTGTGTATGTATGCCATTGGAAATAGCGCTACGAATCACAAATCAGGTCTGGCTGCTTGGAAGGGGTGAGAACATCTTTTGATATCAGAGGGTCAATTTATCAAAACATTTGCGATCCCAGGATATCCTTCTTTCTTGGTGGGACTACTATCCTGCTTTCCATCGTTGCATGGTTCTTCCTCGGAACTCCCCGAGAGGTCGCTTGGGTGTCCAAAGAAGAACGCCGAATTGCTCAAGCCCGAATTGTATCTAACAAGACAGGAACAGACCACCATAAACGAAGAGAATGGAAAAAAGACCAAGCCATTGAAGCGTTCTTGGATCCCTCCACATGGTTCCTTTTCTGTTCAGTTGTCCTTGGCGCTCTACCTAATGGAGGTATAACCTCTGTGAGTTAAACTCTCGCGATTTATTTCCGTGTCGCTTACTGATGAATGATTCTTGTAACACCAGTTTGGCAACTTGGTCTACACGAGCTTTGGGTTCACCTCTCTACAAACGATTCTTTACGGCATCCCCCAGAATGTCGTGTCGATCTTCTGGTTCCTCCTAATGGGATATCTCTGTCGCCGTGTTCCTCGATCACGGTTCTATATCATGGTAGGAGCACTCAACTGAGTAGTCAATCATCTAGATCGGGATCGCTAACATACTAATTTCGTGATATAGCTCGTCTCGATCGTACCAGCCTTCGTAGGCCTCCTCGCGCTGGCTTTACTCCCAAGCTCGAACAGCTTCCGGTGGGTCAAGTTTGGGATGTACTTTATGGTTCGTTGAAAACGCACCTACCAATCTACATAATTTAATCTCATGAGATTCTCATAATCTTTCATAGACGGTGACCAGTAACATCAACGGTCTGCTTCTCTGGATGCACGTCCCTTCGAACGTCGGCGGGCGTACGAAGAAATCTGTCGTTTCCAGTATCATGTTCATCGCTTACTGTGTCGGCAATGCTGGTGGATCGCAGTTCTTCCTTGCTAAAGACGCGCCGAGGTATATCCCTGCGCTTATTGCGTGTTCTATTTGCTTAGGATTAGAGTGTGAGTGTGTTGTTTTGTTCTCTTACCATTCGTATGTCCTTCGTGTCGTACTCGGTATATCTATCCGGGTACATCTATCTGGAGATATACCTATACACGCGATGACATGCAACTGACATCCTCTTTCTCGTTAGTCGTATTTATCCTCACATGGAGAATCTGGCTTTCATCCCAGAATTACTGTAGGGATAAGGCTGCTGAAGCTGCTGGGCTCACACCGGAGCAGATTAAGGTCCTGGGAGCGGAGAACGGTGAACGGGATATGACGGATCGACAGAATCCTCATTTCAGTAAGTTCCATTCTATTCTAGTTTCTATCCTAGTTTTTATCTGGCTTTCTATCTGGGTCTCTTTTTTTCCCCTCCTTCGCTCTTTTCTGAAACAACGCTAATTTTCGTTCGATGTAGGATATGATTATTGAATGGGATTTTATTATCGTTTATTATTGATATCATTAAAATTTTTATCGCAAGTTATATCTATATCTATGCACAAAAAGCCTAGACTATCTTAATGAAGGGGTGGTAATGTTATGTGGTTCAGTGTCGAGTCACGCAAGCGCACCCGCGCCTGTGTGTCTATAAGAATAAGCTATTGAGCGTTATCGATACACACTAACCGACTGTGTGACAAGGTTCTGGATACTAAATCTGAACTCCACTGCCTTTTCCGTGTGTTTTTCCTTAGAGTTCTGTACATAAATGATAAGAACTCTATCCCCGACTCTGACCGAAGGGAAGAGAGGGTCTTGTGAACCTCATTTCTTATCTGATCCTTCAGATTTCTGCTATGACGCAATACTTCGCACACTGATTGGATGACGCTGTCAGCGATAGCGTTCGTCGCAGCACGTCTATTCGGTATGAGCTTTCAGCATATCCACTTCTGCCGCCGTATATCTTGTTTCTAGGATCACTTTTGCCCTTATGAATGCTATGTACAAGAGATTTCTCTCAGTGAAAAGATGATCCCAATACAGTGGGCCATACTAAATCAGCAGATGCCAGAAATTGCTGTTGAATTTGCTTCCTTTTTCTAGAGTATGTTTACAGCGCTTCCTCAGTCAATGGGGAAGAAGCTTAAAACTCAAAAGGCTGCTAGATACAGGAGGAGTGCTCACAAATGCATGGTGAATTTCATAGTCGCCAACTTACTGGGAATAATTGTCGATTTGTCCGTCAGTTCAGTGAACATCAGCTCCTTTGCCCGCAAACAGGCTATTTGGAACTATGGCGTAAAGAGGTACCATACAGACGACGAACAGGTGAGCTCCCTAATGCTTCCCTGCGGACCAGGACCCTGCCTTAACTTTATTACTAGAAGCGCTACTGCACTTGTACCTAGAAGATATTTGTATCAATCATCCCAGAGTTATCTGCACATCATGCAAGTTCCCCGATTCTTTTCAACTACCACGATAACTGTAATCCAAGGTGGATGTAAACACATTGAACTATTCACATTCCACTCCAACCTTGAACCAACTTCAAACTGTAGTTTTATTCCTCAATTTATTGGTCCCTTCCCTTACTGTACACTGTCTGTAACAATAATGAATGCTTTGGCTCCTCCAAATCTATACATGATAAGATAAGAATATAATATCATTGGTGAACACATGAAATAATTTTCCTTAAGGCCCTGTTCGGGAACCCGAGTTGTGATGAGTAGGGTTGAGTTGAGTTGGGTAGAGTTGCAAAATGTCACGATGCAGTGACCTGTTTGTCATCAGCGGCAAATTTAAGCTATTAGCGCCAGATTAACGCTCGCTGAAGCCTTCAGTAGTACTTTGGTGAGCTCATATATTTCTGCTAGAAAAAGTTCAGATAATGAGGATATGAAATAATAGAGCCTATTAGACATCTTTTCTGTGTCAAAAACATGTCAGTACAAGGAGGAAAGCTTTGCTAAGTAAATACCGGAAGATGCCGTTTAAAACTTCGTCATGAGAAAATCTAATCTTGTTTTAGGATGTAACACTGGCAAGCACCTGATGTGACAAAAAACTTGACCCTACCCAACTCAACTCAACCCTACTCATCGCAACTCGGTAAGGCTCCAACTGTAATGTATATGTATACAGGTGTTGGCGTAAATATACGGTATACAGTGGTAAAGTGTTTATAAACTGTATATATCCAGTAAACATACGATTTCTACTACTCGGTCACGAGTTCAGCAGAACCATGCTTTTTTGAGCAACAGCTGGCTCATTCACATACGAAAGGCTGCTACCTATCCAGGCTTTACTCAAAAATGCCTCCCGGATCGTCTTTGCTTTCCATGAATTTCTCAAATATCCACAAATATGCCTTGAATTGGAGAATGTTCTCTCAACTGAATACTAGAATAGCAGGAAAGTCTTGCGCCATTCTTGTAATCTTGAAGCAAGTTGCATCTATACAAAACTGAGGGAATAAGATCAAATTATTTGAACTTCAACAAGCAAGCAAACCCTGAGGGCACTGGACACTAGTGGACATTTTGTAAGCGCGAGTTTATAGATTATTTTTTAGTGGGAAATCAATGAGATTGGATTCGCAAATTAGTCGAAAAGCTTGAAGCTAATAGTAGCACCAGGTGCCGGCGGCCGCGCAGCAGCACAAGGCTCAAGCGTAGGCCCAACACTCACAGCCTTGTGGTCATCCATATATACCGTATACGCCGTATATTTACTGTATGTATACAACCTGGCTTTTGGTGTAGACATATACTGATACATAAACAGTATTTACTGTATAAAGACAGTATACTATATAGTACGGTTGGAGCCTTACGAACTCGGGTTCCCGAACAGGGCCTAAGTAAAAACTAATTTTAAACTCTGCCACTTCACATGTGCAACAGTGACCGGCAACTCACATCGAAGGGAGCACAACAAGTTACAACAAGCATCATGCCTAAATATACACTTTTTAGCAACTTCTTAGGTGTACTCTGCAAATGAGAAAGTCTGACAGTCAAGCCCAGATATGCGGAAGCTCAGAGTCGGGACTTGCCGTGCAATGCACGGCGTTAACGATACATATCGATGTTGATGCTCCATGGACATTGGAAGAGTGGGACTATCAATCAAGGCAACATTCACAGAAATTATCAGATTGTCAATATGATGATCGGTAACGCCGCGCGTTGCACAGCAAGTCCCCGACTCTGCCTAAAACGAGATGCCCAGCGCCGTTTGGCGGCGATGCAGTGGGCCTATATGCCAGACAATAAACCGACCAAGTAGGCCAAAAGGCCGTAAGAAAACAACCCGGTAAATAACGAAAGGCAACCTGGGAGGATTCTCCCACACTATGCACCAGTTACATTTGTTACATTTTGTATTTACATTTTTCTATAATTCCAGACAACAGCATCGAGTCAGCATGCTGTGTAAATTGAAAGGGACTGTTAGCTTCAAATCAAGGAGCTGGGCCAGTATTCCCAGCATGCTATGGCCAAGATGGCATAGGATGGCATACAGGTGCTGCACATTCCCAAGCAGCATGCTATGGCTGAGACGGCATACAAACACTGCTAGCCAAATGGCCGATCAGGCCAGCACATGAGATATCAATACAAATACCTTTTTTTTCTCTCAAAAAGTAGTGGGCAAAGTGTGCTATCGCAAGTTATATAGAATTATCTAGATAATAGCTACTGTCATCGAGAATTCCTTGAACTTGGCTAGGCCTGATCGCAAAAACCCTGTTGTGTTTTCGACCACCTAAAAAAGTTAAGTTGAACATCAGGAAAAGCTGTTTTTGCCTAGGTGACCCCAGAGTGGCCTAAAGCAAACTAGGTGACCTATGAATCCTATGGCATCCTAGGAATTTGGGCTCATCCCTTGCCGGTCAAGGCTCTTGAGGATTCCCTAGGCAAGCCTAGGTTTGCCCAGGTTTGCCCAGGTGCTCCTGGGGAACACCTGGGGAACACCTGGGCAAACCTGGGCAAACCTAGGCTTGCCCTGGGTTTGCCTAGGATACCCTAGGGAATCCTCAAGAGCCTTGACTGGCAAGGGACAAGCCCAAATTCCTAGGATGCCATAGGATTCATAGGTCACCTAGTTTGCCTTAGGCCACTCTGGGGTCACCTAGGCAAAAATGGCTTTTCCTGATGAAGGAGAAGTTTTTTACAATTTTTATAAAGAAATTCACATGCAGGATGCACAGGTTGTTCGCCGGGGTCTGTCTATGCCAACTGCAACGAACAACCTGGACTCTATGCAAATCATTTCAAAATGAAGGTGTAGAAGCAACTCTAAATTCAACTACCTGTAGCTTTGAGGGCGGGGGAACATGAAATCGACATACCTTCGTGACACCAAAAGGCAACTTTATGGTTTATCTTGTTCACCAAAACAAATGGAACATCCATGGTATCCATGATACCAAGAGACCTTCCTTCAAAGTAATCAAAATCACTTGGATTGAACAGGACTTTACCAAATAATGACCTAAACAAATAACAAGTTAACTTGATAGAGTGCACTGTAGTCGGAGCCAAAACTACCAAGAACGTGTTACGTCGCAGACTTCAGCGAAATCACTATAGTGTTGCAAAGAAACTTGAATGTCCTAAGAAAATTGCACCCAAAACTGTCAAACTGAATACAGCCAATGACTCTCCAACAAGGAACAAGTCAGATATAGTTGTAAACCCAGTTCGGCAAAAGTGTATACAGTAGCTAGTCAAAGATAGATAGATAGATAGATAGAAGGAAGGAGTAGTAGTCAAATTGGATGAGTCTTGGAGAAGAAAGAAGGCTATGCAAAGTTCAAACTAGTACGTACCCGTGATGTAGCTTGCTACATTCTTTCTAGTAATCTACTCCTAAATTAACAAGCGCACGTGCATTTTCTTTCCCACAGTCAGATTGGAAGTCAAACTTCAAGGGCCAAGGCTATAATTACATTTCAACATCCTACACTAACAATCATACTAGAAAATAGATTAGAAATTGTAGAAAGTTGAAGTAATACTTACCGAGTCTTTCTTAATATATTGTCTACTACGTTTATTGCAGACAAGTCGTCATTCATAAGTGGATAAGTCAAGGGATAAGTTACTATGTAAGACTCGTCTTCGTTTACACAGAGTTCAAAGAAAGGTGCAGTTGCTGCACGACTGAAGAACTCTGGATGTACACCTGTGCATGCGATAAGACCTGTGGTGTATTCCGCCACCGCTCCGGTTGTATTTTTTCAGTTGTGGTTTGTTGGTTTGGGGTGTGTTAGCAGGTTTGTTTGGACACCCTTTCCAATAGTTACAATACTTTGCAGGTTCAGAAAGTGACGTTGAGTTGTTTCTTTGCATAGCTTCTCAACTACCGCATTTCAATCTCTGGACATTTCCGTATGGGAGCATCACAAATATGTTGCCCGCTCTGATTTATTTGACATCCCTCAAGGATTTAACTTTGAGAAACTTCATAGTCGCCGAGGAATTCAACGAGGTAATGATTGGCCGTATATCTCATTTGCACACCATTAGTTTCTTTCTGGACGATTGTGTGGATGACAATGTACGTGAATTGATCTTCATTATTGCAAAGGTTTTGTTGAGAATGATCCACACCATACTGCCACGAATGCCTGCATTGTGCTCAGTAAAATCGGAACGACGTCCAGGTCAGAAGATAAGACATTACCAAGGACAGCGGAAGTTGTTTTCAAAAGTAGTCGATGCAATTGGTCAACTGTAGTGCTAAATTTGTGAAACTATGTATCTTTTTATCATGAAGCAAAATTGAGGTAGTCGCTCGCAAGCTACAGAGGAGGAGCCCTGGAAGGGGATCACTAGTGACAAATGTTATCGCGAATATCATCATGCAATCAGCGTGCAAAAGTATTTCTTCACTTTCAGGAACCTGAAGAATCAGATAAGAAACAAGGTCCACAAGACCCTCTCTTCCCTTTGGTCAGAGTCGGGGATGTGAGCTAGGATCCCCGACTCTGACCGAAGGGAAGAGAGGGTCTTGTGAACCTGGTTTCTTATCTGATTTTTCTGGTGCCTGCAAATGACGAACCTCTTTCACACGCTGATTGCGTGACAAGATTTGCGATAATGTTTGTCATGAGTACTAGCTTTCTTTAATTACCTTTTAACAACCATTATCATATCTACTTCGCAGCTAAGCGCGTGAGCCTGTGATCTGCTGACTGGTCGCATTGAATTCCACTTGATTGTGCAGTAGGTGCGCACGCCCGGAATCTTGAACCAGTCTGTGTCATTGAACCTTCGCACAACAAGGTTACTTCCTCTGTTGTTCCTTTGCCAATGAGGGTACACAACCCACTCCACTGGTCAGGCCATCCAGTGAGTAAACCGCCGAGACAGGTAGACAGGCCAGCACCACATTTGACCAGGCAGCATGGCCCGATGAATTCCAAGTGTTGGTTCCGTGCCGTGTAAACTTCAAAAGACATGCAGCACCCAGCAGTGTTGCAATATCACCTTTTTTCCTTCCCAGAGGCCACTAAACAATCTCTGAATTGAAAAGTAACAATCAACACTCGCAAAACATAATAATAATAACTTTGATCAAATAAAACAGAACGCAGGTTCATTTTCAATTTACAATATGATCCAATGAGATATAATAAGCTTCAAAGCATTCCGAAAGTCTCCAGAGCCTGTGTTCTGTACAAGTTGCTTCTGCAAGTTGAAGGCAATGATAATTTGGTCACAAGTCACTTTCTTCCAAGGCAGTCGCACAAAAAACAAGCTACACAGTTCAACGGTGTAAGACTGACTTGTGCACATCTTCCTCAACTGTTACATAGCATTTCAAAGTGCAAAATAAACCAGTTAGTGAACAAACAGTGAACTTTGAGTTGAGTTGGATTAGGCGCCAATACATTATCAAGCGGATATTCTCCACTATCGGCGCTGGGCGTCCCATTCTACTATAACACGCCCTATGGGCAAAGTCCTTAGGAACACCGGTGAACACAACAAATAGGATACTATTGTGTGTACAACGGTGTAAAAGACTAACTAGACTCT
Organism: Rhodocollybia butyracea; assembly: GCA_015501585.1. Lineage (NCBI taxonomy): Eukaryota > Fungi > Basidiomycota > Agaricomycetes > Agaricales > Omphalotaceae > Rhodocollybia > Rhodocollybia butyracea. Next base: position 41,590 of record JADNRY010000230.1, read on the forward strand.
TAAGTAATCGTACAATACTTATAGTAACGGATTTATTATATAATTAATAATAAATAGAATGATAAGATAGACCGTTTGGTCTATTGGCGGCGTCTAGGATGACCGTATCGCCGGATACAGTCAGTGGTGATTATGGAGAGGCGGAGGCGTTACACCCTCCCCCACCAGATTAACATCAGGGATGTGAATCGAAAATGGTAATGACATCATCACCATCCAAACCATTTTTAATTTGGTTTAACATAGAATGATCCTGTATCAAGTACGGGATTAATTGATGCAGCGCATCAGATTTTCGGACTTGTCCAAATCAAACGATAGTGGGGCGTACCACTAGAGCATGATTTGATTCGGAAATGTCCGAATGTTCAATGCACAGACTCGGAAGTTTCCGAGTATTGCTTAATGAGGATTCTCAGTGAGAATCCGGGCTGAGGATAAGTAGTGATGCCCAGGTAAGGCATATTACCTGGGCGTCGGAATAAACCAATAAATCATTCGGAAGGTTTATCCTTTCCGATACTTAAGGAGGTGTCCTCCTCGATTGGCTCAAGAACATTTTTAATGTTCTCGGTGTCTGACTCATCGGGGTGTTCTGATGATTCAAGTTCATCATCTCTATTCCTAGAAGAGACATAATATTTAGTGAGGGCCGTGTGGTCCTCAATGCGTGTGACAGCTCTGACCATCACTTCTAATTTGGCATACTCCGGAACAATCCCCTCGTTCGTGAGTTGCCTGATAATATTGAAGGGTAATCCCTCAATGAACCGTTTTGTAAGAGCCCTGACTCTTAATGCCTCAGACCATGAGCAAGATCTTGTTCTATTAGAGAAATAGACCGAAACGAGTATGTGGTACGAGGATAAGAGTGAACTAATTATGTAATATTGGCGCTAACGGCAATGAACGTGCCGTAGGCGTTACAAATGCCCCCTAGATTGACCCCACAGGTCCATCTTACCCAAAAAAAAACAAAAGAGAAAGATGGAAAAGGGAAAACATAACAAAGAGAAACATACAGTCATCTAATAGGTAACGTACGATGTAGTATGCTGGCAATTTCCATAAGTGCAGAGGAAGAGAAAGTGTCCTGTGAAAATTGCCGGATTCTCTGGATGCTGACACTAAGTCCAGATTGAGATGGTGGTGGCACATTGGAGACAGTAGATCTCCAGCGCCATGAATGGGAGCATTGATTGGGAGCACAAATATGGTGATGGGGAGTTTCAGTGGGTGAGGGTGATGGCATGAGTGTACCAGATTGGGATGGGCAACGGCTTGAACGAAGCAAGAGCGAACCAAACGCACCATACATTGTGTTTGACACGTTTATGAAGGCCTGTTGGTGGAACAGCAGTCACAGGGGCAATGTAAGGCACAGGTGTACACTTGGTTGGAGTGTTTGAGAGATGAACATGAGCTGGCGGTGTGCCAGCTGTGTGTTTGAGCCCCATGACATGTTCATCCATGAATACTTCGAGTTTCCGGCCTGCTTTCCGCAGTTCAGCCACCTCCCGTGCAAACTCTGAGGTTGGTTGGAGTCGAAATGAAGGGGAAGTGGGTTTGGAGGGTGAAACCAATGTCAGAGCATGTGGAGATGATTTCAATGCGTTCAATGCGTTCGAAGCGAGCGTGGGAGTCGGTGATGAGGCAGTAGGAGCGGTCAAAGGTGATGGAGAACTTGGAGCAGGAGGTGGTGTTTGAGATTTGGACAGTTCCATCCCAAACTCTTCTCCCAGTCTCTTAATAGACTCTATCATCTGAAAACAGACCTCTGCCTGGAAACCTTCTTCCTTCACTGCCCAGCAACATCTTAATGTTGAATCCTGCACCACTGCCTCTGCCAAATCCCTACCAGCCACTGAAAGACCATGTTGTTCCCAGAGCTGCTTAAAGTTGACTAGCAGCTGTTGAATTCCCTGGGAGGAGAAGTCCAGGATCCCAGAGATGTGTGAGAGAGGATCATGAGGGAACATGGAAAGGATTTGAGAAAGAAAAGAGTAAGCCAGAGCCATGACAGAGTCATGGCTTGAGTTGTGCTGTTGTGTGGTCATATTGCTGTAATAGTCCTATTCAGGACAAGGTTGCTCAAAAAAGTGTAAGAGCCCTGACTCTTAATGCCTCAGACCATGAGCAAGATCTCGTTCTATTAGAGAAATAGACTGAAACGAGTATGTGGTACGAGGATAAGAGTGAACTAATTATGTAATATCAGCGCTAACGGCAATGAACGTGCCATAGGCGTTACACGTTTCCGCATTGTTGCATCATCCGGTGTTTGGAGCATCTGTGATGCCCATCATGTAAGTGAGGAATAATAATCCCTCACACCCGTATCGGGTGAATACTCAATAAGGTCAAACTGCCGTGCAGCTTGATGAATGGTCATTGCTTGGATGCAACGATCAAAGACACCAATGATGGCACCTTCAAATGTCCACTTAAGGACAGTGCAGTGTATACCAGCGACTTCGTCGTTATACCAGTCAAGGGCTTTGCCCTTTAGAAACATGCCAAGCACGGCAGTCCGTGTAGCATCGTAATTGTCACCGCACATGCGGTTGACTACCATCCATTGGAGAAGTGACATTAGCCACCGCTCGAAGACATCGACATCCGGAGATCCGTCATAGACCTCCGGAGATGGAACTTTAAGAGCTTTATGGCTCTCAATGGGAGGGATAGGATTCCCTACCTTATCTCAAATTTGTTTACGGTACACTTTGTGTACCTTGTGTTTCCATCGGGAACGACGTTCGTCGTCACCTGTTGTTTCTCGCATCTTAGATGCAAGTGAACGCAGTATTTTACGGCGCTCATTAGGAGTAATTTTACCCTTACGGGTAGCAAATTTGTCTAGCCAAGAGGCATCAGACGAAGAGTCAGTATTTGACTTGGTATCACTAGAGTCAGATGATTCATCCGACCATGGCCTGCGTTTGCGGCCTTTGGATTTAGCACTCTTGTGCTTCCTCCCCCCTTCACGGGATTTTTTGCTAGGCGCTTTCGCTCCGGCATTATTGCTTGGTCCTGGAAAGGACTCAGCAGGTGGAATGTAAAATCGATCCCAGATTTCTCTGGGAGTAGTCAATTTATCAACGGGTATTCCGTTGACATTATATCCCACCATTTGGTCGGGAAGCCCAGATGGCGCGAATCCGAAATCTCGGAGACTGGTGTTATGTTGGCGTTGAATCGCTATGCGACTCATCCAATCTTTAGCTACTCCCAACGGAAGCGGCTGTGGTTGCAACTCGGCCAATACCGTTGGTACTGGCATTGAACTTGGCTCTGGCGCATTGCTGAGCGGCAATTTGGGCAGTCTTACGGTAGTGTGTACTACCGGAGGGGCAACACTTTGTGTCGCCGGGGCAATGGATATGGTAGTAGGAACTACCGGAAGGGTACCGTGTTGCGGTCCCATACTGGAATGATTTCCAGTAGTGTTTGGTACAACTACTGGAGGTGTAATAATATTGGGTACCATTGGCGCCCTTGCAGTAGGGAAGTACATTGTACTTTCCTGTGGTGGTATTGCTACTACCTGATTGAAGTTACGAGGTAACTTCGGTTCACTTTTAATGTTCACCGCGCTTTGTGGTGAGCAAGATTTGGTCACCGGTAATGGCCTGGGACCTCGCAGTGTCAGAGACGCTGCCTCCGCATTGGGACTCTGTCTCATGCGGGATGTGTAGATGGGTGTCGGTATAGTTACTGACACTGGTGCGTATTCCTGTCGGAATACAGGAACATGACGGGTGACTTGGTCATCCCTTGTGAATACTGTTCGTCCAACAGTGATTGTTGGACTGACGGTGCCTTGGGCACAGTCTCACACCATTGGCGTACCAAGTTGTTTGCCTCGGTAGGAACAGATGGTGCTGCATTGTGCAATACCGGCGGTGTGACGGCAGGCCATCTCGGTGTGGGTGCAGCAATAGTGATTCTATTGCTGTTTCTCGATGAAGAAGATCTTTCTTCATTAGATCGGATGCTAGATGCATCCCATTTCTCAGTTATATTGAGAATACAATTGAGTACTTGCGTACTCTTGTCGAGTGATGCCGCTACATCTCGTAGCGCAGAAGAAATCTCACTTAAACCCTCTCGGGTCGGCCGTTTCTTATGAATAGTCATATACTGTTCATTAGGTGGACTTTTGTCCTGCCTGTAGTGCCGTCCTTCAGACGCACGCACGGAATGAGTCGCTGATGCGACTGAATAGATTGATTGTGGTGACATGTCACCACGAATGGAAGGTGCGCGATCGCGCACGCTCCGATATGACTTCTCTGATTGATTTTGAGAGGTCATTGAGACAGCAAATGATATAGCGGGACGGAAAAATGGAGCGGGTTTGTGAGTTGGAATAATGGTTGTTATACTTGGTAGTATAACTGTTTTTAGCTTGTTAAACTAATAGCTTTGTGTTATTCACACAATAGTAATTTTTTGATGTTCAAAAAAGTATAACGCGCCCTATGGGCAAAGTCCTTAGGAACACCGGTGAACACGACAAATAGGATACTATTGTGTGTACGACGGTGTAAAAGGCTAACTAGACTCTTAAGTAATCGTACAATACTTATAGTAACGGATTTATTATATAATTAATAATAAATAGAATGATAAGATAGACCGTTTGGTCTATCGGCGGCGTCTAGGATGACCGTATCGCCGGATACGGTCAGTGGTGATTATGGAGAGGCGGAGGCGTTACATCTACTCAGAGTCGGGGACTGGCCGTGCAACGCGCGGCGTTACCGATAATGTAGTGCCCCTGGTAAGTTCTCTCCTCCTAGTGGTAGTAATATGCCCATCTCTCCTTTTCAAAAAGTGTTTAAATAAAAAATAGTTTCAAGTTATGTTTGTTTTCAGCGGCTGATAAGTCCAGCTTTACTACACGCTAACACCTTAAACGATCGACATTTTTGAGCGAGTGCGATCAAAAATCAAGGCATACTGAAATCGCCAGGCGCTTTGAGCTCGGACTTTGAAAAAAGGGGGTCCATATGCATATGATTTCGTGCCAACCAACTTCTAACTAATCAAATACTGTACGAGCTCGCTCAAGAGTAAGTGGGAATAATGGAGTAAAAAAAAGGCTATGAAGCAGTCCTTGAATCGTACTACTAAGGATATAAGTATGCCAGTCTCTTAGAAGGTTGGTCCGTTTTTCTACGTAGAGGTAGGCAGTTCTGTATGAGTGAATCATACAAAGACGCGACGCGCAGCCATGTTCCTATGTGAGGAATTGAGTTAGCATAGGTATAGGGTATAAGGTGCGAACAGAGGAGGAGGGGGAGTTTGAGAAAAAATTACTCACCTCAAGGCCCTGATTTTGAGTGCAGCACCCGCAGGGGAGTTGGCACCAGTAGCAATTGAGTCTCCAGTTGTCGAAGCGCCGGTGAGGGCTCCGGTAGCACCAGTAGCACCAATGCCAGAGGCTACGGAGTCCCCAGTTGTCGAGCCGGTGGAGGCTCCGGTAGCACCAGTAGCGCCAATGCCAGAGGCTCCTGAGTTTCCAGCTGCCGAAGCGCCAGTGGTGGCTCCAGTAGCACCAATGCCAGAGGCTCCCGAGTTTCCAGTTGTCGAGCCGGTGGTGGCCCCGGTAGCGCCAATGCCAGAGGCTCCTGAGTTTCCTGAGTTTCCGGCTGCCGAAGCGCCAGTGGTGGCTCCAGTAGCGCCAATGCCAGAGGCTCCCGAGTTTCCAGCTGTCGAGCCGGTGGTGGCTCCGGTAGCGCCAGAGGCTCCTGAGTTTCCAGCTGCCGAGGCTCCAGTGCTTGCTCCAGTGGCTCCAGTGCCGTCAGTAGCTGAGCCCGTCGTTCCAGAGTCAGAAGTAGTACCGCTGCCAGTGATCGAGGTCGAATTCGCTGCTGATCCGGATGTATCGGTAGAGTTGGTTCCTGCATCTGTTGTAGTTGAGTTTACGCAGGTCCCTGTAGTGGCAGCTCCTGTCGTTGAGTTCGTGGTGGTTCCTGGCGGAGAGAGAAGACGCGAGAAGACGTGAGAGGAGTGTTGCGATGCATGAAGAGGTGGGCTTACCAGTTGCTCCTACTACGGAGGTAGTCGAGTTTGTGGCTCCTGCAGCAGCAGTAGCGTCTCCAGTGGTTCCCGCACAAATAGTCGAGTTTGCGGTTCCTGCAGCGGCAGTAGCGTTTCCAGTGGTTCCTGTAGCAATGGTCGAGTTTGTTCCTGCAGCACCAGTCGTCGAGTTCGTTGTAGTGGTGCCAGCTGCGCCGGCCGCAGCCCCTGCGTTTCATTGAGCAAAACGTACTCATGAAGCGAGAAGGTACTTACCGGCTCCAGCTCCAGCTCCGGCGGCGGCGGCAGCAGCAGCAGCAGCCTTTGCCGCTTTCGCGGCTTTCTTCGCGGCTTTACCCTAACGGAAGAAGGGTCAGCACATCCAACACTCGAATATTTTACTGATACACGTACTTTCTTCGCAGCTAAACCCGCACCGGCAGCATTCCCAACGGCTGCTCCGTTAGCCGCGACCACTGCATCCGCCTATATAGTGCATGCAAATCGGTACGAGTGAGCAAGCAGTAGTAGTCGAGTTACATACCTGATGATGACGGACGACCAAGGACGATGATTCGGACTCCGCGTTAGGTTGGGGAGCGGCGAGAGCTGATCCAAGGGTGCAAGCGAGAAGAGGAAGGACAGAGTATTTGAACAACATGTTGAATGGAGAGAAAGGATAAGACGAGGTGTGTGCTCCGCACTAGGAAAAGTAGACCACCAAGAAAAGGGCTTCGGAAAGCAGTACGATAAGCTTCGTTGAGCGAGGGAATGAACAAGTCGATCGCCGATCGACAGAAAGAAAGTAAAAAGGTCAAAGAGACGAGTGAAAAGTAGAGAAAAGTGAGTGGGCTGGCACGGTAGGAATGAAGGTTCTATTTTCGATTGGAGCTGTCTTTTATACCGGCTGTGGATCCATGCCCACGACGTTTACGAAAACGGTTACGGGGTGTGTTGGGATTCATTGGCAGAACCCTCGTAGACTTGCTCCAAAGAGTGGAGTAACCCAATAAACTATCTAAAACCAATCAGCAACAGCAACAGCAATAATCCTCTTCGAACAAAGAACAACACGTCAGAACACTTGCCTTCGCTACGGGGTTTGTTCCCCTTCGCAACTTGTAGATGCCTTGGAGTTAGCCCAGTTTGAATTATGATTGGAGCATTTACTGCGCTTTGGAGCCATTTTGCATCAGGTTCGCACGGAGGTTCATTCAAAAAAAATTGCTGGTAAAAAGTCTGGCGGAAAGGAAAGGGGCCATCCCCGCTCATGTTGCCATGGACGATGGCCTAGAACCCCTAATTATACCAGACAAATATGGGCATTTTGACTAAATTGGAAAATTGACTAAAATTTCAGGTCCAGAATTTCCGGATATGGGCACATTTGACTGGACCATCCATTGGCGCTAGGGACGAAGTACCTTTGCAGATCCACCCTATGCTAGCCTATGCTTCGTGGCGGATGTTGGCAGTGGGCGTTGTTCGTTGTCCGCTTGGAAGATTTGATGATAAGCATACAGTAACTCTAATTTAAATGCGTAAGCAGTACACACACTTGAAAATCATTCCAGCCAGTTGTTTCCAGTAGGTGTTCTTTAGATTCGTTGAAGGCCAGGTCGTTTCGAGAAGCATCATCGAAGGTTGAAACTTCAAGGGAACGAGAATCGGGGAGAAGAGTTGGGCGTCAAATTGCACGGGTTGATTGAAGATCTGCGGATATCAGCACTAAATACATACTTATGGAAAGGAACAACGTACTGTCAGCATCTAGACGCTAAGAGTACAGCTAATTATTTGCTTCCATCTCCACCATCTTATCATCGTCAGACTCAAAGTCATTGTCCGCGCTCATATCGAGCAGTTCAATAGCTACCTCTTCGTGCTCCTCCTGCATATCGGAGCCACTTTGACTGACTTTCTGAGGTCAGTTGAGGGCGAACTCACACCCTTGCAGATCTCCTCTACGAATCATGACAACATGACAGATCCTGGTTGGGCGTTGTCCGTTTTTCCGTTGTCTGTTTTCCAAGGTTTGATGAGTTTGATACTCTCCGATTCTAATCGAGGATAAGTAGTACACGGTGTACATCTCAAAAAGCATTCCAAATGATGAGTTCAAGCAGGGCATTCCATATTGCCTTGGGTGATTAGTTTGAAGGAAATCTAAGTCGAACTAGCGGGAGTATCATCGAAAAGCTCTCCTAGGTAGAACCCGGGTAGAACCTGAAGAGTTCAACCCTATATTGGATCGTACTATAACGGATGATAACGCTATATGAGGCTACTGAGGCTATCGAGGTAGATCTGCTGATAGTTATCTGTCAGCGAATGTTTAATGCTTATACTTATGAAAAGGAACACGACGTGGGACATACCATCAGTGTCTGTGTAGACTCCAAGTACAGCTACCTATCCGTCGTCCGCGTTACACCTCCATGATCTTAGCGTCATCGTCAGACTCAGATTTTGAGTCCAAGTCCGCGCCTAGCGGTTCGATAGCGACTTCTTCCTCTTCTTCCTGCTCCTCATTAGCCTGCGCGCCAGGGATCCTGAGCTGATTCTGCATCAACGCATTAAGGTTAGGATCCCCGAATCCGAGTCCCTGTATCAACCTCGTCTCCGGGGGAAGGGTGTCGTCCGGAAGAGCATCGTATTCTGCTTCTTCGTCTAGTGCTTCCGAGAGAGGAGGTTCCTCGCCTTGGATGAGCTGGACGAGGCGCTCGATGTGTTCTGAGATCTATAAAAAAAAAAAATTATGATGAGTTTTTCGAAAGACAGAACGATGGAAGGGAATAAGTATTTTCACCTTATCCACACTCTCAACCTCATGTGCCGCACGAACAATCTCATACACACCCGTTCCGCGGAGGTAATTTCGTCCCCAGCGGGTATGGCATAAAAGTAGAAGTACCTCGACTAAGATCAACCGGATCGCTGCATCTGGTTCGCGGGTTTTGTCTGGCGGGAGGAACTGCAGCGCATCAGGGAGCTTATCTTGTGTGTCAAGATCAAGTTCTTCGGGGCCTGCGAGGGGGAGGAGGAGGTAGGGGAGGGATGCAACGCCAGGAGCGGTGAGGGTGGAGGGAGGGATGCTGACGAAGGTTGTGGAGGGGGTGAGGAGGGCGCGGTGCGCGCGCGCGTTGAAGGAGAGGTTTCTGCATTGAATGGGAGGAATTAGTAAAGTGATTGGAGAGATAGCTGGGGCTTTTATTTTAAAAGTATACTGACTTGAGCGTAGAAGCTACACCACCTCGTCGGATAGTATTTGGGTGTTCGGTGAATGGGACCACTTTTGAGATTGGGAATTCGATGTCTGCGGTAGGGTTGAGGAAGCTGGAGGGTCGTGGTGTAGAAAATAAATCTCTTCCGGCGGCAGACTAACAAGATGACATGTATAAGGATAAGTGGGAAAGATAATAAATCAACGTACGGCTGCGAGGTTCGCGAATACACTAGCCAAGAAATGCAAGCTGCCTTTGCGTGGGCGTTTTGAAAGGTCTGATATTTCTTCGACGTTGGCACCTTGGACGAAGGCGTCTAGGAGCAGTGGAAGTGCGAGCTCTTCCTGCTCTTGTTCTTGCGGATATGGTACGGGCGCAGGACATGTCCCACTTCTGGCGTCTGTTGCGTAAAATCCATTTGGGAGTGTGGGTGAAGCGATGAGTTTGATTTTCATCGCGATGACGGCTGAGCATGCGCTAGCTGATGCTGTGAGGTTTGAGAGTAGCATCGAGGCGAGATCAGCCAGGATAGATTGAGGATTCTGGAATATATTCAGAGCAGTCTTCGCTACCTTTTCACCGATGAGACTTACGATGATGTATGATAGCAAAAAATTCAGGAATGGCTGTTCAGACAGCGAAGACACCAACAGAGGTGAATCTGATAAGTTGATCAGGGCTTTGAAGGCGTCGTGAGCTACGGCCTCGAAGATAGTGAGAACCAACATACTGTACAGCGCATACAGCGACTCACTAGCTGGTCTCTGCAAAGTAGTTTGAGATCGCGTACGACTGTGTGTTCTTCTGACTTTTTGAGACCTGTAGAGGGCGAAGCGAAGAACAAGTTTCTGTGAGGAGCATCTTGGGGAGTTTGAGGCAGAAGATTTGCGAGAGCGATTTGGCGAACTTGGGGGTTTTTATCTCGCAGGAAAGGTAACAGCTGGATATCTAATCAGTTTGGCTTTTTATGAGAGAAACTAATAGTAGCAAACCTCTTTCAGCTGAGATTCCATAGTTGAAGAAATATTTATCCACGTGACAGCATATTGAGTATCTGTGCATGTGACATAACCTTTGCTACTTCTAAGTTCTCACGTCACTTTACACCGACATCGACAACTTTCATGAATGGATGGCTATAATCGCACAAGATTTGTGCAGGTGAATATCCTCAAGTTTTGAAAAACTTTTCTTTACTTTTCATCAGGAATTACTAGAACGCAACAAATCTGAACCGCCTTCATTTATTGTTCAGCTGCATCCAGAATATTGGACTCTCAATTCGGGCTCAAGATTTCTGTACAATAATCAATACGCGGTTTGAAAGGCTTTCTAGAGAACGAGTATCTTATCTTACTCGCTTGTAGACTTTCCTCGACGATGTTCGCGCACATCGGATACCCGCTGATTTTGTCGAGGTATTTCGTGAATCTGGAGTGCGGTATTTTGAAGGTACACAAGATGCTGGTTTTTTTTTTTTGCGAAAACTCTCGCTCAATAGCTCACAGGATGCTTGATTGTGGATTTACTCGACTATCGTCCACTGAAACCAACCGAACCGGCTCTCGAAACTCCAGAAAGGACGCGAGAGGTTCTTCATCCAAATTCAGAAACGATATGGGCCGACCTCTGCCTGATAAGCGCAAATTCTGCCACAATTCTCACTGATCTCCAAGCTCTTGAAGTTGAAGCTCGTATCTTGGTATGAAGGTCTACAAACACTAACGAAAACATACTAACAAGTCTTCAGCTCGCTACTTCTGCGCCACTGTGTCTCGATCCGAACCCTCATCTCACTCGGATTGCGAACAACGTTCTCCGAATCACCACACCTCCTGCACCACCATCTCTCAAACGAAAAGCTTCCACGCTGGATGTAGAGAAGGACGAAGCCGAAAAAGCACGGAAAGAAAAGATCATGTCGTTCATGGCTCCTAGCAGTCCACGTGCATCTAAACAGTGCGTCTCTTTTCCGATTCATGTGATATCCGCTCATATTTCACGACCGTAGATTCCGACAGCTCGAGTGGGCACAGCGGATTCGCGAAGAACAAGCGAAAACACACGGCAAACCAACAGCCCCTCCAGCGCCTCGTGCGCCGTCTCATACTCCAGTTCCTCCACCTCAGCCTGCTCCAAGCTACGTCGTATCCAATTCGCCCTCCCACTCTTCTCCTCCGCCTCCTCAAGCGACAACGCAATACATCCAAGGTCATTTCCCGAATAATCCTGACGTTGCGAGACGAGGACTGCCCTCCTTCAATGGCCGAGTGAATACTCCGAATAGTGCTAGTACAGATCACTCGCCTTCTCCCCAACCTCATAGCTATAATCCGGCTTCCTTGGAACTATCCGATGCCAAGCGTGCTCCTACTCCCGCACAACGGTTCTCCCAATCGCCTCGAATGGCCCATACTCAGCCTCATCCATCTGTTCTTCCAGGCCGTGCTTCCCCTCGCCCGCCTCCGATACCTATTGCTCGTCCGTCTTCGACGAGACCTCCTTCAGTACAACCATCACCCCATCACACAGTACAGCAGCAGCAGCAGCAGCAGCCACCTCCCCAGCACCCTTCGACTCGTCCGGCAGGCTCACCGGCCCAAACATTAACATTCCAGCCACAAGTACTTCCTGCAAACTTTCTCCATCATCCTCCAGCAGCCAGAAATGGCCCGAATAAACCCGCAGGCCAGGCTGCCACTGCCACTACTCAGGCTCAGGTTCAGGCTCAGGCTCAGGCTCAGGCTCAGGCTCAGGTTCAGGCTCAAGTTCAGGCTCAAGTTCAAGCTCAGGCGGCACAGGCACAGGCGTACTATCAAGCGTTTAACCGGGGATATACAGTGTCCCAAGGCCAAGCAGGTCAGGTTCACATGCAACCTCAGGCTGCCCAAGCCGGCGCGCAGCATCTACCTCCCGGAGTCCGCTCCAGTCCAATGGTACCCAACGCCAGACTAGCCACTCGTTCGCCAATGCCTTCCTCGCTCACTCCGAACCAGAACACGAACGGCGTAGCGATCAACGGTGCTCCTAACGGCAATGCCCCCACCACGAACTCACCTCGACCTCGTCAAACGAACCCTGCTGGTGCAGAAAGCGCTGCGGGTTCGCCACGGATAATGCCACCTCAAAGCCAAAGCCATCTCGGCCCGCCATCTGGTCAGACGCTGCAGTTTCGGCCGATGCCTGCGAATCAAGGGCAGCCTCAGAACCCAAACCCGGCGGTTCATGCGAATCCGAATCCGAATCCGACGGGTGCTGGTGAACCCCCGCAACGTACCGTACAGCCTGGTCAGACGCCTAAAATGCTGCCGCAGCAGGCGATTCCACAACAGCCGTTACAGCAGCAGCGACGGGGTACGCCTTCCCAGTCACCGAATGTGCAACAAGCGCATCCACAGCCCCAATCCCAGCCCCAGTCGCAACAGCCTCGTCCCCAGTCGCAACCCCATCCTCAGTCGCAACCTCGTCCTCAGTCGCAACTCCAACCCCAACCCCAGTCTCAACCCCAGTCTCAGCCTCAGCAGCCGCACGCCGTTGGCCCGAACTACGGCGTGTACTACAGCGTGCCCGCCCAACCAGGCTACGCGAACCCAAATCTCAATGCCCAGCAGTTGCAGTTCCAGCAGCAGTACATCGCTGCTTTGAACCGGGGTATCCCAGTGCAGGCTATGCAGCCCGGGATGGCGGGGGGAATGGCGGGGATGCAACCTGGAATGGCGGGGGGGATGGCAGGAATGCAAGGAGCAATTCCAGGGATGCCTATGGGGCAGATAGGTACGCAGCAGCAGCTGCGCGCGATGCAGCAGCTTTTGCAGATGCAGATGCAGCAGCAGCAGCAACACCAACAACAACAGCAGCAGCAGGCCCAGGCGCAGCATAAGGCCCAGGGGCATTAGTGGTTTAGGGTTATGAGTATCGTTAGGCGTTGTGGATTTGGATTTCGCGTTAAGGATTGGGGATTAAGGATCTGGGATGAACTTTGGCGTATTAAGTGGGGTGCCAGGATCCTATACGCAAATATAAACTCTTGGGATTACGCAGTTCGGGATATGATGTATCGTTAAATTAAAGCGTAAAGCGTAAAGTGTACCCGTCATTGTAGCATGGATCAGAGTGTCTGTATGATACCTATCTTTTCGTACTTGAAAGTACTCAGTCGCGTACATTAGGGATTTTAGCATGAGGCGTCGGGGATTCTTGGTTACACAGAAAAAATGCTCAAGATTGTGAGGCTGATTGAGTTGAATGGTCCGCAAAGCTGATGAGTATTGAAGAAGGAACGGGGAAGGACAGGGAATCCCATGGGCATTTTTGGCTGGCAATGCAACAATAATGTGTACTGGGTACTGACATGCATTAAAGCATAAGTTCAGTTGAGCCTATTCTCAAACTCGCATGGCACTAGAAAGAAGCTATCATACAATGAGGTAATCAAAGAAAAATAGTTTCTGTACAAATATGTACACTGTTTATTCATATCCTATCCTCTAATAATAATATTTAACACGTCCGCCCAATGAGCATTAAATAACAGGAAGATAACAAGACAGAGAGACCACACAGCAACAAGCTCTGCCCCTGCCAGTAACGAATCCATGTGGCGACGTGTCTCTCATCGTCCTCAAGAGGACCACGCATGATCTTGCTTGCTCCCAGAACAACGTCCATGGACAACCATGGCTAGCCACCACATTCCTTCATGCGCTTGTCACTCGTGTTGTCTTCCATGAGGTGAACTAGAAGCAAAGTTATGCATGCGGTCAAGGAGGGCGAAAGCGAGCTAGAGATAATATAAATTATTAGAGCGTTTTCAAACAAATGAGCGAAGATCCATACGTAGCGTTCGGCAGTGTTCATCCACTTGGTGAATGGCTTCATTGGCTCACTGCTTTCCTGCAGGGGAAGTAGGTGCTTCAGCATATTGTTCATGACTGAAGTCCATGCGACAGGTTGGGGGTGGATGACACTCGGGGATGACACTCGGAGCGACGGGCGGAGGGGTGCTCAAAGGATCCATGGTGGTTTCGAGTATGATGGGTGCAACCTTGTTTATCGGAATCCAAGAACCACGGCTCTGCTCGGAAGTCTCCTGTATGTAGGAGAGCTCCTTCTTTGCCTTCAATGAGGTACACGCAGTTAGTCTTGGCTCACATGAAAGATTGAATGAACGTAGGCTACATTAGGGACCCAGGACAATGATTTGCATCGAAAAGAGTAATGATGACTTCCTTGCCATCTTCCAATTCCACGCTAGTCGGTGTATTTAACGGAAACACTTTCAGCAAGTCTCTCGCGCCAGCATGCAAGAGTTCTCCATCTGGTCCGATGAAAGTGCTCTGCACGATATTCTCCTTCGAAAAAGGCGCACTCTTTGTAGACTTCGTGTCTTAAAAGCATCGTTTTAGCGTCTGCTGAACATCTTATTACAGAATGACCGAAAGATTTGGCCTGCAAACCGACGAGTGGAAGAAGGTGAAGAGCAGGATTTTGTGGATATGAGTCTGATGGAATGGCGCTGAATCCATCGATCCGAATGGGATAAGGCAGAGCAAAACAGCTGAAGGGTGTTCCAGGAGGCATTACAGCCGTGTGGGCATTGTCGATAACTTGACAACGACTGTGGTCGTTCAAGTCAAATTGAAGGATGACGACAAAGGATGCGATCAGGTGATTCTTCGCAACCGGATTTTGATTTGTTTGCGAGGACGTTCTTTTGCTGTGTTGGAGTCCTAGCTAACTGTCACGCGTATATAAAACTATGCACACATCCATCAAAGCGTCTCATATTCTTTATAGAAGACTACTGTTAGAACGAGATGTCCATGGACATACAATAAGCAATCTCGGAGAATCTTAACATGGCCTGATGGTCTAGGAGTATGATTCGTTGTTAGGGTTTCGTCCATATTGACCATAACTATCGACGAGGTCCCGGGTTCAATTCCCGGTCAGGCCCTGAAGGATAGTTGAACACGTTTTTTTTCGATGCGATATACTTTGCTCAACTCAACGATCCTAAAATTTCATGCCCAATGAAGGTTATGTACCGTCACAAATCAACTTTTTGTTCTCTTTATTTCCATCACGACAAGTTAAGATCCTAACGTTTCAGTATCGTGGCTCGTCATGCCCGCCGAGCTCCTAGGTTTGGTCCTGCCCGCGTATGAAGAGATGTCGCGGTCAGGCGGGCATTTACTGAGCAAGTTTAAGTTGAGCTCCCGGTCTTGGCTCATGAGATCCGTGGTTATGCCTACGCCCACTTGCAGAAGAGACAGTCATCTCGAAGACCTGAGTTTCAAGATAACTTCGCTTGCTATTTCAGCTAATTTACAGTACGAGTAAACAAAGCTCGTTTAATTTCTTTACAACTTCAGTCCTTCTTGCCCACAAACTGGTCGAACCATCTGAACACTTCGTAGTGCCATTTCAGACTGACACGCACACAGAGCCATTAGATTACGTGTGGAGATTGAGAGGCGACATAAAACACAGACCTATTGCCATGGTTCAGAACCCAATGATTTTCATCCGGAAAGATGACGAGACGACTGGGCACTCCGAGTCTACAAAGAAACGACGGATTACATTTACGCGTGAACTCATTAGCAAAGGGGAGCGAACGTACTGTTGAAGAGCATGGAAAGCACCGATGCCTTCAGTTTCTGGAAGCCGGAAATCCTTCGATCCATGGACTAGAAGTTGAGGAGTACTCCATTTGTGTACAAAGTTCGAGGGGTTGAACCTGGAATGGTCCACGCTAAGCACGCCATGATCTTCAACTTCAATGGGACTTACTTGTGCAATATTTCCTGGGCCTCCTCATCCCATGGTCTACGACCAAGTCAGATCTAATTCACTAAACAGAGAAAGACCGCGTACCTTCCACGCCAATCATGGTTGAACTAGAGACAAATTCGTAAATGGAAGCACAGACGATATCGATTGATTTGACATACGAAGAATAGCTCATCGGTCGAAAATCCGTTGTATTTCGAATCAAAGACCTGGTAAATATGTCAGCCTCATCTAACAAGCGAATATCAGAAAATATCGGTATACCCCGTCGTGACAGAATAAAGCCTAGAAAAAGAGTTCGCCCATCAGAACCGCAACCGCAACCTACAATAAAACGAGCGTACCTTGAATCCGAAGTTGTACTCCGGGTGGCCTTGAATCCAGCTAGATGACTCGATAAGAGTGATTTATCCACAAGACGAGGAAAGCTTACTTGATTGCATATCCACCCCAGCTGGCCCCAGCAGCAACAGCTCGGTCTGCATCAACCTAAGGCCAAATAACATCAGGAGATCGCAGCGAGTTGGATATACGGGGAACACACCTCGGGATAGTTTTCAAGGACAAACTGCCACCCCTTTTGCAAGTCGACGAAAGGTTTTCCTCCCCAGTCACCAGCGATCGCATCGGTGAAGGCTAACAAGTAGTAAGTCTCAAGGTAGGCATTGATGATCCATAATAACTCAACTTACCCTGACCGAAGGTAGTACTTCCGGTTGGGTTGATTGCGACAGTGAAATAACCTTGCTGAGCGAAAACTAGAAAAAAGCTCATACGTTAGATTGAAAACAAGACTGAATCGGAAGGCGTACCATTCGGGTTCCAACGATTGGACCATTGGTCTTCCCAGGCGCCTTGCGGACCTTACCACAGCATGTCAGTTAAAGTCGAAACGACTGAACAATTCCATACCCCATGTATGAGCAACAAAATCGGATGAGCCTTCTTCTGGCCTTCCTTCCATCCCTTCGGTTTCAATATCCATCCCTGAACATCGATATCATTTGCACCCTTGAACCAGAACTCCTCTCCCTTGCTCAAGTCCTTCCCTGCTAAATCAGCAGCCGTAAAGTTCGTGACCTGTTCGACTTTTCCGTTGAATTTAGCTGCGCCATTCGCTGTAATTTCATCCTGGAGAGCAGTTAGTCCACTGACAAGGAACACGTCGTTGGGAGATGTGAAGGACGATTTGGAAATTAAGATTCTGCCCCAGTATAGAGTTTGAAGACCTGAAGACGCGCCGTCCTCGACGAGCGCCACTGGGTGATGGTACATGTCGGCTAGTTCAGGGTGTGTAGTTGATTCTGAAGGAGTTGCGGGAATAGGAAGGACGTAAACTTTGCCCCTGCCATGGTCGCCAGCAGTGAAGTATATGAACTCCCCTTCCTTAGAAAACTAAGAGACGATATGTTCAGCCATGGTATCGATGGAAAAGCGGTTTACTTACAGCCAAGGAATCCGGGCTACGATCGTATTTCTGAGTCAAAGTGAACCTCACGTTTTTCTTGAGGTCATAGATCACAATCTTTGCTCTGAATCGCTGGTGAGTGAAGTGAGCGTAAGATAGGATTGCACATGCCTGTCAGCTTCATAGCCGTCCTTGTCTAGCTCTAGCCAAGCAGCTTTGTCTCCCTTCGCATTGAGAACAGGGCTATGTGTCGCGCCTTGAGTTCCAGAAGTAAGCTCCTGCGGTTTTCCTCCTGTAATGTCGACAATGTATACCTGTATATATGTCAGAAAATGAATAGCGTGAGATTGGAGTCACCTACATTCTGCCTGGTATGCCATGCTTTCTCCTTCTTCTGAGCAGAGTCCAGTGTGGTATAAATGACGGAATTCTTGGACACATCAAAGTCACTAGATTCTGCGAACGGTTCCACAGGTGAACTCTACGAGCTGTACATTAGATGAAGTTACACCAATGATAGAATAGAAATCCTACGTGATCAGTTCCGGCTAAGAGGTTGACGAATTCCGAGCCGAATGTCCATTTCAGGTCATGACCTTGAGCAAGCTTAACACTGAAGAGTGATTGCGACTTTGGTCCCATCCAGTGGTCCCACTGTCTCTCGTATGTGTAATCATATACGAAAGCGGTAGTTCCACGGTTTTCCCAAGCCTCATCATGTTCTTTAACCAAAGACAGATTACCGTCTGCATAAACTGTGTCGGAAAACACTAGATAACCATCCGTGGAGTACTGGAAGTTGGTGGCTGAGGCTGTAGGGAATGAACCAAGTAGAACTGGTGATTCAGTGTTCAAGATTGCTGCGGAACTTTCGGTAGCAGGATGATAGACGACGTCAATCGCGTAAAGGTCCAAAGTCTTGTTTTCTCCCTCGACAGCGTGTGCAATTGTCTTTGCGTTGAGCCAAAAGGCTTCACCACCTTTAGCAAGCTATACGACGTGTCAGATCGAGATAAGTAAAGGTAACAAGGTAGTTACAGGTAATTCGAAAGGTTGAACTGTAGATTCCAACGGAGCGATGAATATCGTTTTCTGGTTCCTACAAGCGTGTCAATCAACTGCAGGAACAGAAATATACAAAGAAATATGCACTTTTTCTCCTCGAAAGAATATTTGCTGTAGGGAACAAGAACTAGATCTCCGGCATGGTTGGCAACACCTGCACCGGGACGACCGAGTTCAACGAGATCTTTGGGCGAGAACACGTCGGGGCCTTCTTTGAACTGGAAACTGTTCTGCATCGATGGTTCAGAAGATTGCAGAGGGACCTGGGAAGTTAATCCCAGCAAAGCGAATGGGAATCGCATGATGATAATTGGTCCGGTTGTGGCCCGTAAGTAAGGTCGAATAATTATGTAATCAAACTCAACATCTCCCAACTTAAACTTTCCGAAAACCGCCACACACCTTCCTCGTCCAGTGTCAAGAATTCACGCCTTTCTCTAACTTGCAAGTTGCTGGAAATGAAGACGTGCTTGGATCGTTTACTCTGAACCTAAACAGAACATCAAGCGGAATGGTTGAACAAACAAAAGAGCTCAGATCTTAGAACTCATTACACAAGGCAGGCGCAGGCATACCGTTCGCAGACTAGACACAACAGTGATGGTGCACGACTCTTCTTCGATCCATATTTTATATGTCATCTTCCTGCATAGACGGGGAATTCGCTGTCTTGGTCCGCGCGCAAGCCATCTGTTCCTTTTTGTTCAAACTGCTACAAAGCTTGTCGGCACGATGATTGTCACTTTGGCTCCTACATTTGAGGACTGTGTATAGAGTCCCAGATAACTTGGTATGATTCATGCTGACCCGATTCACACGTACCTACAAAAATACTCGGCCGAGAAATAGTGCTACAATGTGCGATATTATCGATATATCATCCATCACGCTTCGCTGCCTGCTTGCTTCAGTGAGTCCGATGGTAACAGACTACTATGACTATGGCCCAAGCGAAAACGAGGTCAGCGAAGGTCAGTGATCTTCAACCTGTGACAGATCCACGGAGAAGTGAGGGCGTTTGTGAAGTTGTATCCCCCAAAATTGAAATAGCTGTAGCGTGCGACAGAATGAATAGAAGCTCTGCGCTCTCATCTCTCGAGTGCATTACCACCACGACCGAACCACGACGAAGACATGATCTAACAGATCTTCGCTGCGACCATCGATCATCCCTTGAGCATACAGTATATCTAACCAGTGAACGTCTGAACCGTCTGAACCGTCACCCCAGCTTTGCGCTCGTATTCGATTCTATACGTCCTCCAGTACAATGGTCGGCTGCTTCTCGTGGTGGCCTCCTAGAACTAAAAACGTCAAGCAAAGCGAAACAAACCTCGTATGTATACTCTCCCCCTTACAATAAAATCATTATCAAAACGATGTTCTACCATCTAGCCAACTTCAAAGGGGGAAGGAGTTACTCCGACCGCTGCGATGTACGCATTGACAGGAGGCGTAGCAGTTGCGGAAACTTTGGAGAGCCTGACGGAGCTCATCCCGGTGCCAATCGTGTCCGAGTTTGTGTCCTTAATGCTTGTGAAGTAAGTTCTTTTTTAGGGGATTCACGCGCTGTCTCATGGAGAATAGGAAGCGACTGCTATTGAAGAGGACGTGAAGCATCTTCAACACCGAGTATTTAATCTCGCACTCCTAATCATAGACAAGGTCGGCAAAAACGCGTTGAGTGAGCTTCAAAGCAGGGTTGAGGATCTTTAGTATGTCCTCTCAAGCTCTGAGTCTTATTGGAATATGCTAACGGCTATTGACAGTATTTTTAATAGTAGCACTATCGTGGATCTGAACAAACTCGAACAGCAGAAAAAATTGTTGCTCATCTTCCGCGATATGAATAAGGACACTGTCAGTAAATGCGTCAAGGTGTTTGAATGCGGCCCTTGAGCAATTTGATGTGTGCTTGCGTCCCTCTCTGCGGTGTAAGTACTGACCTCTTTGCAGTAGAAGTGAGGGCGTCTGTGAAGTTGTATCCGCCAAAATCGAAATAGCTGTAGCGTGCTATAATCGGAATGACATAATGAATAGAAAGGACTGCCCTCGTGCTTTCCTTCTTCCTCCATCTTCGAGTACAATGACTGGCCGTTCTTCGTGGTGGCCTGAAACTAGAATCAAAACCCTGAAGCAAGGCAAAATAAGCCATGTATGCATCCTCTCTGCCTTACAATATATTCATTACCAAAAGAATCTAGCCAACTTCAATGGGGGATGTCGGAATTACTCCGACCACTTCAATGTACGCGTTGAAGGGAGGCGAAGCATTTGCGGTAACTTTGGAGAGCCTGCTGAGCCTCATCCCGGTGCCATTTGTCTCCGAGTTTGTGAAGGTCGCGATCACCGTCCTTAAAGCTTGTGAGGTACAGTAAGTTCATTTTTACGGATTCGCGCGCTGTCTCATGGAGAATAGGAGGCAACTGCTATTGAAGAGGACGTGGAGCATCTCCAACACCGAGTATTTAATCTCGCACTCCTAATCATGGGCAAGGTTGGCGAAAAGCCATCGAGTGAGCTTCAAAGCAGAATTAAGGATCTTCAATTGTATGTCCTCTCAAACTATGAGTCTTATTGGAATATGCTAACGACTATTGACAGTATTCTTGATAGTATCATCACGGATCTAAACAAACTCAAACAGCAGAACAAATTGTTACTCGTCTTCTTCCGTGATATGAATAAGGACGCTGTCAGTAAATGCGTCAATCGCTTGAATGCGGCCCTTGAGCAATTTGGCGTATGCCTGTGTCACTCACTGTGGTGTAAGTACTGACCTCTTCGCAGATGTCACATCAGCTACGCACTGAAGAGCTCCTTGGAAAGATCAGGTCAGATCACGCCATCCTGATGGCTCGAATAGAGGAGGCAGTTATTCGAACCAATCAACCACACAATGCACCATTGATCAAACAAGATATGCCTCCTCCTCACCGGATATTTTACGGACGCCAGGCTGTAGTTGATAATATTGCCACCCTGCTCGCCAACGAGCGCACATCCCGGGTCTGCATTACTGGAGTGGGAGGGATGGGAAAGACAAGCGTAGCGCTTGCTGTAATGGAAAGCCCAGCCGTTAATGCCATCTTCCCAAAGAAATATCAGTTTTGGGTCCCTTGCATTGAAGCGACCTCACCTGACCTTTTCCGTCGCATTCTTTACACACAGCTTCGGATTACGGCTGACTCGTATGATACCCTCGATTCTCTTATCAACGAACTCGATGTCTCCAAGATCGACGACTTTTACTTCTCGATAACTTTGAGACCCCATGGTTTTCGGACAATGCCAACCAGAGTGGGATCAACAATATACTTATCCGACTAGCAAAGCTCCCACATGTTGCTCTAATGGTCACAATGACTTCGGCCTTCCCTCCCTCGGATGAAGTCGACTGGAGAAATATTCCACTCCCTTCCTTGGATCGACTCGCAGCCGCGAAACCTTCACGAGTTTGTATCCAGGAACGGCTGAAGCACCAAATCTCGATGAGCTGCTGGAGGCTGTTGGATGCATACCAATTGCTATTACTCTCATGGCGGCGAATGGAAAGCATTCGCAAGCATCCCCAGACGAACTACTGCAGGAGTGGAGAACAGCTGGCACCAATATGGTCTCTCGTGTGGATCACACGATCAGCCTGTCAGTGAATCGAGAAATAATCAAATCAAATCCCGAAGCATTCACCCTCCTTGCTGTCCTCTCTATGCTTCCAGCTGGGACAACTGGTAATAACCTGCGTTGGTGGGCACCCACCCTGACCTCCCATTCCGCTACTGTTGGAGTTTTGCGCGTGGCTGCACTCCTTGAACAAGGTGATGGCGACTTTGGAACTTCACGTATCTTTGTGCGCCCCACCATTAAAGCATATATGTCTCAACATAATCGTATATCCACTGAGGTGTATGAACAGGTACACAATTCCTGTTATAAATTTGTTCTCGACCACAAATCTATCCCTGATGATGCTAAGTTCAAAGACGACCTGGCAGCACTGGCGGCGGAAGAGACAAACATTCAGAATATCTTGATGCAGGTGGATGTACAGGGTTTACGTCCAGATGCTCTTAATGCTCTCATCGCCTTTAGCTTCTATCAACTCTGCACAAAGACTAGCACTGTGATAGCCTTGCATGCTTTGGACATTGCACAAGCCACTGACAACACCGACGCGCCGCTGAAGCTTGCCTAACCCTGGGGAAAATACTCTTCAGACTCGATCATTATGATGAGGCCTGTCCACATTTTGAGAATGCCCATCGCCTCTTCAAAACTTTACCTGATGGACCAGATCACTGGCATATGGGTGAATGTCTGATGTGGGTAGCAGAAACATGGATGTATACGCGCATGAGATTCTCTGATGAAATTCATCTCCTGGTGCTGGAGGCACAAGCAGAGCTCTCTCATGATCCAAGCCAAAAGTATTATGTTGCGCGTGGTTTGCTCGGACTTGGGGACTTTCTTCACTGGTCAAGAGATCCGTATGAGGCTCTTAAAGTGCTTTATCCTGCAAAATCCATCTTCGAGGAGCGGGAATGTCAAGCAAGCACCTCCGAATGCCTTCTTTCAATGGCCCGTGTACATGTCGACCTCCAAGATCACCCGCAAGCTCTTAATCTGGCTAGGCTGGGTCTGGCAAAAGCTGAAACGACCAGCGATGATAGGCTCATCCATGACGCTATGATAGTCTTGATACACTCTCTCATCATCCTATCATATCATGATGAAGCACTCGACATCGTCGGGAAATGGCTTCCCCATGTCCAGGCTGGGGGGAGCCCACTTACTATCGGTCAGATTTTGGAGCTACTTGGTTATAACTATGTGGCAAAGATGGACCTGCGGAAAGCTCAAGTTGCTTTCGAGGGAGCAAGGGTACAATATTCCATGGAATCTACAAGGTTGGGGAGAAAGAGCAAGCAAAGATGTTCAGCCAACCTTACTAAACTGAACAAAGGTCAGACTATTACTGTTCTCTCCGATTTAAAAGTATGGCCAAGCACAAATAAATCAGGTAGTGAAGTGCCTCAAACGCAACGCCGTTACTAGTTAGTACAGTTCGTATTTTATATTGATATTCACATGAAATGTAAGCGAAGCGTTTATTTCCCACCTCTAGCAAAATCGTACCGCAGGAAATGCCCCAAAAGAGACTGGGGCACCCGCCAGTTGCAGCCAGTTGCCCGCCTATATGCTGGCGATGTCATTTTAACTACGTAACCCATAATCCATAATCCATACCGGCACGATAGGGCACGATACGCCGCCCCATACTTTAGCCTAATAGCTGTATATATTTGGTATTGTATTTCGAATATCGTTTCCGCCCTTTTCCGCCCCATCAGTCCGTTATTGCTTCTTATCACATCGAAGGCTATCGCTCACATCCCCCGGCCGCAGTCGTGTCATCTTTCTGTCACACTTTACCATGTCGCTGAGATACCTAACTGCAAAACTGGCTCAACAAGTGCGACACCAGCCTATCATACGCTGAGATGGACTTATACATGCATGCTTTAGATTGACGACGAACTCATAAACGAAGCCGGGGCTTTCAGTATTGATCAGGTATGTGTCCCAGGCTCGACTCGCCTTTGCTGCACATTAACAGTGCAATCCCAAATATCAGCTCATGGAGCTTGCTGGTCTAGCAATCGCCCAAGCTCTTGCTCGTGTCTATAACAAGGACGAGTACCCTAACGTTCTCGTATGCTGTGGTCCCGGAAATCAAGGTACATCTATCTGGATCCTTAATCTCCAGTTTCGATTATTTAATTCGTCTCCAAAGGGGGAGATGGTCTAGTAGCTGCCCGTCACTTGGGTTCGTCATCTGTTATATAGCCATTCACGCACTCTAATCATGCAACTTAGCCATGTTCGGCTACAATCCCGTAATCTTCATGCCCAAGGTACATTTCAACGCTTTGAGTTTTGATGTTTTTGTTGATTTTACTGCTCAAGGGATTCAAAGACGTTTACAACTTCGAGGTACGTATGTGTTCAAGTGGTCCAATTGATAGCGTACTATACATTTTCTTCGCAGAGACTCAAAACTCAATGCGACAACATGAATATCAAAATGATTCCGCCTTCTAATGATACCTCTCTTCTTCAAGATTCACTATCCTCTGTAGAGGTGATTCTAGATACCATTTCTGGACTCGTTTCCGAACCTATCCAGGCCCCTTTTGACTCTGCCTTGCCTCTCCTGACCAATTCTGGCCTTCATATCGTTTCAGTAGACGTTCCTTTTGGCTGGGACGTCGAAGAAGGAAATGTTGAAGGTGTCGGTCTTGAACCTGACGTTCTTGTTAGCTTGATTGCTCCGAAACTCGGTGTGCGTTCGTTCCGTGGTCGCCATTTTGTTGCGGGACGCTTCATTCCAAAGTAGGTTCGCGATTTCAGTAAATTCAGTGCCTGTCCTAACCGCGCATACAGGTCTTTGGAAGAGAAATTTGGGCTGAACCTCCCAGAATATCCCGATTCTGATCAAATTGTCGAGTTGGCCATGGAAGAGGAGGCTCATCGTTGACTACGATGGTCTATGTTAGTTCAAAAATCGTTTGTGATTTATCGGAGGATGTATAACGCAGAATTTAGAATATATCTCGACGCGACCATCTATTGCAACAGCTCTCGGAAATATTTCGGGGAGCACGGGGGGATCTCGTGTATACCGTCAATGCAAAGACCTCTCAGGGCTCAGGACACTCGTTAAGATATCCGACGGGCCTACCAGCTTGTGCTCTGATTGCGTCTGAAAAGTACGTTACCCATGACCCCAACGCAATAATCACAATCACGCCTTACAGCACCACTGTTGAACTTGAAAGTGCCCGAGCCAATGCGTGTTTCAAGAAACCAGAGTTTACAAAATGCCTTGACGATGTCCGAGCTGCAAGCAATCCTAGTATCTCATATTGATCTCAGCCTTCCGGTGACACAAGGTGTGTAAACGTATGCACTTTCGAGATTTCTAGGTAAGACTGAAATGCTGGCGGCACCTTCGAGTTGACGATCTGCCGTCCATGTTCATCGTAGTCCACCCGATTGTGCAGCATGGCGACCCCAGCTGAGTTCTGGACGGACGCGGTACCCAGGAGGACTTAAGCCTCAGTATCACCAGAGCCAGGCAAATCTGTGTTAACGAGATCGTCAGATGTGCACCCAACCGATATAGGGAGACGCGATTATGATAGCACAGCAATAAGGTCACCTACACAGAGTGACCAAGCGTAACAGAGAAATTGAGTGTGTGAGGGCACTGAAAGTACATAAAAGGTCGAGCTAGCCGCACTAACAAGCGACGAGGTGGAAGAGGGAGGCGGCAGGGAGTGGAGGTACCTCAGGGCCAACTCCAGCTGCCGATACCGAACAGGAGAGAGAATACAAACGAGAATACAAAAGAGTGCACTTCCAGCACCCGAACCGTACCACTGTATGGTAGTGTATACGTATGTGTAGATAGAAAATAGACTCGAGCCACAAGAAACAAGGAAAGCGAAGTGGCAACGAGCTAAGAGCACACTTTTTGCACCCAAGCCGTGCCACTGGAGAAGTGTTGCCATAGACGGAGTCCATCGATATGTTGAGCCAACCGCTCCCAGATGCAATGCGCAGCAGAATCATATTGTTCATTGTAGGAGACCATAGGTATGATATTTATTCTTCAATGCAGTATCAGCGAAAGATAAGTTCATTACACGCACCGTCGCACTCCCATGTAAGAATCCTCTCTGAGTCTGAATCGAGGTTGAATCTGGCTATGGGAGGCAAAGAATCTTCTAGGGCGCGAAAAGAAACCTAAATGCACCAGTAGAAGTCGTGTCGAGGATATCGATGCCCAGGTTGGGGCCAGCTGCCCATCTGCCCTAGTATATAGCAATATCTGGCGTTGGTATGCTGATGAAATTATACCGGGATCAGCTGCATGATGCCTTATAACAGGTCCAACAGATTACGGTTCAATGAAGTCGACGATGAAAATGTTTGGTTAATATTAGCGCTGGGTTTCGGCGTTTGTTGTACCGTGACTCCAGCGTGGCTTCAACAGATTGGTTTCACGTAAATTCACGATAGTATGCATCCAAGTACTCCAAGTACTCAGTACTCAATCTGTAGTGCCGTGCGGTGCACGGCAGTCCCCGACTCTGAGTCTTGGTGCGTTAACCGAGTGAAATTACATTGTTGTATATAGCAGAAGTTTAGGTGCATAGGTATTATCCGTACATAAGTTCCACAATAGGTCTGTTCGTGAAGTTGTTTTTTTTACTATTACATCAAATGGTGGTGTCAGTAAGCGGTAATTCATGAAAATGAATCCGAGAGCAATGGAGTCTATGTGCTGGTGAATGAGGGAGTCGTCATCGATATGGTTCACGAAAAGTTGGAAACATTTGATATGGTAGAGGTGACATAGTACAACAAAGTATATGTGGTTGAGGTATTCCTAAAGTAAAGTTTGTGTTGTGGTTCTGGATGGAACTTATTTAACGAAGTGATGGTTTACTTACTTCAGTTGGTATACATAGAGATAGCAAGCGAGTGAAGTGTGTTGGCTGTGGATATCTAAGAGGTCATAGCCTCTGTATGACAACGCGAGGTGTAGCTTGCGAATGTTATTATGTTCCTAGCGTTTCATAGTGAATGTACTTGTAGCTGAAGGTTTCCTGGGTAAGGATTGATATTTCGACTATGAACTGTTAGACGTTGGAGAGGTCGGTGTACATCAGCAAAACCCAACATTTCTGGTACATTTAGGGAATCTGGAAGGTCAGGAATCATTCTGTTAAAAATCTGGATCTTGTCTGGGATATTCAGGCAATCTGGAAACTCCTGTCCATTATGGGAGTTCTGGATTGAACTCCCATATTGGGTGAGAAATACCATAAGTCCCAGATTGGATGAAAACTTCCAGAACTTCCAGATTGAATGAGAGTTACTATGAGTCCCAGATTGGACAAGAACTATCATGAGTCCCAGATGGAAAGAGGACTACCACAAGACTCAGATTTATTAAACATTTCAATTCAAATAATCACGTCGATGGTACAACCGTTTAATGATGAGTAGTAAGGAAGTTCGACAAACAAATGTATGAAAGTTGAAGTTAAATGAACGAACAAATGAACAAACTATGAAAGCAATGGACGGACATATAAAAGCGGTGGACGAACATATGAAAGTGACAAACAAAAAGTTATTGTAGACGAACAAAGGTAAGTCAGAGAAAATGGCAAGCGAAACTCGCATTGATGAGTTCTCGTGTGGGCTTGTGGGTTTCCAACTGGAATGGGGCGGCTTGATGAAAGAAAGCCGCAAGAGAACGAATGAAATTAAGCTTGAGCAGAGCGATGGTGGTTCTCGTGTAGACTTGTGAGTTTCCAACTTGGCGGTTCGCGGACGGTAACGTGCGACGCGCGGAGCGTAGACTTTGCAAATGATAATAAGGTTGAGAGCGGTGAGAGGTCATACTGCAAAAAAAATGAGCATGGAACCGCGCATACAACCAAGCACAAGCATACATGTGGTCATTACTGTCCCCGAAAACACAAAAACAGGTCAGATTTGAGTTCACCGTTTCTAAAACACAGTATACGCACATAAGAAGCCTTTGTAGTACTCGCTCTTCTTGAATTTGCAAACAGAAAGATGGTTCTCTTGGAAAGCCGCGGTGTACCAGGGTCCAGGGATATTGTCGAGAAAGGATGCAGAAGATATTATATGAACGGCGTAGGTGACATGAGTGGCAGTAACCGTGAGGCTGTGAGCGATCTATGACAAGAGAGGCGGTATGTCGGAAAGTTGATTTTGCGCTCATAAGCGGCCCGGCATTATGATTAGATTGCATTCCGATCCCGGTCCGATCATGAGCGCATGACAAGTTGATTATGACATGCGTATTAAGTTAATTATGACACGCGTATTAAGTTAATCATGCACGCGTTTTGCGGCTGTTTTCCTTCCTCCTGCCCTCTCTCCTCCATGTCTCGTACTTCACAAAGAGATACTTCTGAGCAAAATAAACGCGAATGCAGCATATGCCATAAACATTTTGATACCAGAGGCATCGCACGTCACCAGATCTCTTGCCAACAAAAGCTTGATGATGCAAAATCTGCAAAAGCTTTTCGCTCAAAGCACAGACATACTGAAACATCAAGTAAGATATCTCTGGATAGTGTTTTGTGTGGACATTACTTACAATATCTAGCCATACCTCCATCTGCAAACCATAATGTACTTGATAATGATAGCTTTCTTGAACCTGAGCAGGACATATCACTTGAAACCAATACTTTTGAGAGTGATCCACAACACGATGATCAGGGTATAGTATCTCATTGCTCCTCCAAGCTTGTACTAATATTGTTACAGAGTTTGAAGATGAAATCCAACATGATGACATCAAGGTTGAATATCATCCTCATAGTGGCCGAAAGTCATCTATTCAACACTTCGAGGATTTTGAATTCAAGAAGAATGGTTCTGAAGAAGCACATCCTCCTCTGAGCTCAGCACCATGGCATCCATGGCGGAGCCGTATGGACTTTGAAGTTGCCTCATTAGCACTGGAAAGCCATATGAATGAAAAACAGACCAACAAGCTTATAGATTTGTTGAATTGTGCTGCTCGTGGTCATGATGCATTTACTTTGAAGAATTATGCAGAAATGCAATCTACTTGGGACTTATCAGCTGAAAGGTTAACAAAGGTGCGCTACATTTATTTATTTATTGTGTGCATTCTTCAATCTCCATGTGGCAGTTTCAGAAGGAGGAAATTCTGGTGCCTTACCGAGATCAAAAGATAGATAGAGCCTTATGAACTTCATTACCGGCCGGTCTGGGACTGGCTGCAGGAGCTGTTGCTCAACCAGGACATTGTATCACAAATGGAATGGGATGCACAGCGACTTTCTAAATTTGACTCAGAGTCTCAAACATGGAAACAATTTATCAAAGAAGCATGGTCAGCAAATGCATGGTGGGAAATACAGGTACTTAATATTCTTCAAAGATATCATATGTAGTGACTTGCTCTCAGTCAAAACTGCCAGTGGGAGCTGTTCCACTCTGTATTGTTTTCTATGCAGATAAAAGCAAACTGTCATCATTTGGTACAGAAAAAGGCTATCCTGTTATTGTTAGATGTGCAAACCTGCCAATGGATATACGAAATGGGGCTGGCATTGCTGGTGGCCGTGTTGTGGGATGGTTACCCGTTGTGGGTTATCCTTTAATTTTCATGTATTAGAGATTCAATTTTGTGGCAGGTTGTAGAAGAGGCAGAACACAGTGGAAAAGCTGATTGGGCAAATTTCAAGAATGCTGTATGGCATGAGGCAACAGGGAAAATATTTGAGTCAATATCTGGATACTCCAAGACTGGCTATACAATCACTTGTGGGGATAATGTTAAGCGGAACATGTTCCCTTGTATCCTTATCAAATCCTCAGACTTTGAAGAACAGTAAGTGCCCATTATTTTTTTGAGTTGACTATCACTTTATATGAATAGGTGTGTTGTTTGCCTTACTCGAGGCCTAAGAGGCTTATGTTCTTGTGTCCGATGCCTGATTCCAAAAGGGGATCTGATGAATTTTGAGACTGAATATACAATGCGCACAGCTCAGCAGACTATTGATGTACTCAATGATGCTCGACAGAAGGTCTCAAAGGGGGAAGAGGAAGAAGTACTCAAGAAGTTTGGTTTACGATCCATCTTGGTGTGTAGTTGCTGATTCTCAGCCAAATTGAATATATATTGATTCATCTACTAGAATACATTCTTTAAACTTGCCAATAGTGACCCATATGCCAGTATTTCCTTTGATGATCTTCACTTTTTTGTTGGAATATGGGACCATCTTTTTGAAGAAGCAAAACTGCAATTCTCGGAGCGGAATCAAATGACAGAAATTGACCATCAGTGTGTTTCCTGAATTTTTTTGTTCATTTTTATTTAAAAGCTTATAGGTTTAAACACTTCCCACGTTGGCGCAACCTCCACCATTTTGGAACAGGAGTCATGAAAAATTCCTTTAATGATGGGAGTAAGCATCATGACATCTCAAAAGTAACTATGTCATAAACACATTTGGAACACATTTCTGGGTACTGATAATAATAATTCCTCTAGCTTTTCCTGTTTGGTGCACATAATGTTGTACCTGAAACTAAAAACAAAGCCGGATATACTCTACTCAAGGTTATGCGAAAGTATATCAATGTGATCATGTATGCTGGCCTGGATGTCCATACTACCGACACAATGATATTGGGGCGTGATTCCATAACAAGCTTTGTGAAGACTCTTAAAGTTTGATTTCTTTTGTGTCTGTAACAAAGATGCCAGCTTATAAAATCTACAGATCTATATATCCCAAACAGCTGATCGTGAGAAACCTAAATCATGGAATTCAATTATCAAATTACACTATCTCCGACATTTGTATGATGACATTGAGAGCAAGGGTGTTTTGCGAGGAATGAGCACAAAGCCAAATGAGAAGTTTCATGGTCCTCTTCGAAAAATCTACCTGCGGCGCACCAATTTCAAGGACACAGCACAACAGGTAAGCATGTTATATTATCTTGTTGCGCAGCTTGAGCTATTATATAGATTGTTCGAATTGAGCACCAGAATGTTGTTGCAGCTCATATATGGGATGAAATTCAAAATCTGGATGCATTTCAAAAGGGTGATCCAGATGTCCCTGATGATATTGAAGCTGTGTTGGATAATATTCATTTCACACTTGGATCCAAATGCAAGCCATTATCTTTTGGAGAACTAGAAGGCAGAGATGTAATATTCTCACGGCTTCACCTGCGTGCAGGAGAATTTTTATCTGGGATCCTTACAACCTTTAACAGTCAAATCCAAATCAAATATACTCATCACGATATTGTAAGTTGACATTTGTCTATACTACTGCTATGGTTTTGCTCAACCAGGAAATACATAGATCATTCTATACCAATTCTTAAAGGTTCGGTATGAATCTCTTGACACTTGGCGGCTTGCAACAGACTATCTGCGCTGTAATCCACACTTCCGTGGTGAAGCAAGATTTGATTTTGTGATCTTCAAAGGAATTGTGGATCCAGTGTTTGCTCAAATGCACTATATTTTTGTGTGCAAAGCTCGTGATCAAGAATATCCTCTTGCACTCGTTCAATCATACAAAGTTGTGCATGCACGACCTCGCATAGACAAAGATCTGGGTATTCTTCGTATTCGCAAAGGGACACAGACAGAGTTGATTCCAGTTTCATCCATTATTCGTGGAGCTGTGGTCTTACCATTGGCATCAGACAATCTGGCTGAAGCCAATGATATGCTAGTATTTGATGCTCTTGATGCTGATATGTTTTTGAGGATCAAAAATTATTACCCTGGGTATACCGATGGTAGATAGTTATTTGAATTACATCAGAGTGATGTAGCTCACTATGTAGTAACAAGACTTTTACTCTGATCTTCTTGCTAAAAAATGTATCTGGGTTGTACAAAAATGCCAAACACACTTGTATCTGGTAATCTGCCGCAGCTACCACTCATATCTGGTAATCCACCACAGCTACCACTCATATCTGGTAATCTGCCACAGCTACCACTCATATCTGGTAATCTGCCACAGCTACCACTCATATCTGGTAATCCGCTGCAGCTACCACTCATATCTGGTAATCCGCCACAGCTACCACTCATATCTGGTAATCCGCTGCAGCTACCACTCATATCTGGTAATCCGCTGCAGCTACCACTCATATCTGGTAATCCGCCACAGCTACCACTCATATCTGGTAATCTGCCGCAGCTACCACTCATATCTGGTAATCCGCTGCAGCTACCACTCATATTTGGTAATCCGCTGCAGCTACCACTCATATCTGGTAATCCGCCACAGCTACCACTCATATCTGGTAATCCGCTGCAGCTACCACTCATATCTGGTAATCTGCCGCCACTCATATCTGGTAATCTGCCGCAGCTACCACTCATATCTGGTAATCCGCCACAGCTACCACTCATATCTGGTAATCCGCCACAGCTACCACTCATATCTGGTAATCCCGCCACAGCTACCACTCATATCTGGTAATCCGCCGCAGCTACCACTCATATCTGGTAATCCGCCGCAGCTACCACTCATATCTGGTAATCCGCCAGCTACCACTCATATCTGGTAATCCGCTGCACTCATATCTGGTAATCCGCTGCAGCTACCACTCATATCTGGTAATCCGCCACAGCTACCATTATTGGTATCATCACTCATATCTGGTAATCCGCTGCAGCTACCACTCATATCTGGTAATCCGCTGCAGCTACCACTCATATCTGGTAATCCGCCACAGCTACCACTCATATCTGGTAATCCGCCACAGCTACCACTCATATCTGGTAATCCGCTGCAGCTACCACTCATATCTGGTAATCCGCTGCAGCTACCACTCATATCTGGTAATCCGCTGCAGCTACCACTCATATCTGGTAATCCACCACAGCTACCACTCATATCTGGTAATCCACCACAGCTACCACTCATATCTGGTAATCCGCCACAGCTACCACTCATATCTGGTAATCCGCCACAGCTACCACTCATATCTGGTAATCCGCCGCAGCTACCACACATCTCTGGTAGTCTGCCACAGCTACCACATTGCAGTCACAAACTGACATTGAGTTCAAGGGGCTGTGCAGTGGCTGCCTCCCCTTGTGTGCGTTCCCCACTGCCAGGGACCGGGTTGCGCAGATTGCTACAAGCACTGCTACCTTACATGCAAATATTGCCTTCGAGGCAACATGTAACCCATGTTCTTTCTCCTCCCGAGATAGCTAAAAGTCATATCATAATTTATTGGCATGCTTGTACGATTGTCGTATGAGATCATTACGTACGTGGGTTCTCGCTTCAAGTCCTTCAAAAGGGAACTTCCCCTTTCATTTCTTCTTATACCTTATTTTCACCCCCTCTCTTCTAGTCATGTCTGACGATGAATCTGACATCTCAGATGACCCCGAGTTTATACCATATGTGCTCCCAAGTGTAGAAAATGTGACAATGCATGATTTGCGTGAGGTGAGTGGCAACTGGCCATGTGTATTAAAAACACTTATCCAAATTTTTACTAGGCTCTTCAGATGGTCCAGGAGCAGAACCAGCAGGTTATCAGCCACAATTCGAAACTCCGTAACGAGAATGCCAAGTTGAAGTCCGAACTTGCTCTTGCCAGACAAACAAAAACTGGCAGGAACTCTGCCATAGCCCATGACCCTCTTCTGAACGATGAACTAATCCGAAAGATGGCGAAAAAATATGCCATTACTGTTTATCCGTGGCCAACCTCCGATCTTTTTACAAGCCCTCCAAAGGATAGTCTCGATCCCGAATGCCCTGAACGATTCAAGGATGTGAGTACATTTGAAGCCGGGCTTATAAAGGAACTCCATTGCTTTCTGGATGATCGGGAGCTCCGCGAGAGGGCTGCTAATTATGCGCCATTTCGAAAAGCGGTACATTGTTCTGTAAGCTATTGCTACAACGACTGATATTTCTCTTTCATAGTTCATTCGCCAGGCCAAACAAGGTCGCACTGCAGCTGTCAGTACCGTTCGTGGGTGTGCTCCTATGATCTTGGCTGAGGTCGACGTACCGGCCTCACTCCTACCTACTCAAGCCAATGACTTGCGCCGGAATTCAACCCTGCTCAAAAATCTACTTGAGTTTCCTGGCTCTCCCGCAGTTTCGCATCCTTTCTCGCCTATTTTTTATCCCAATCAAGTGCACGATAATACAAAGTTATTTATGAATGAATTTCAAACAAAGGTATGGTATTTTACATGATAATAAGTACAATGTTGCTAATACTCCTTCTCTAGATCTTACGTGCAATTTTTTTTGGCAAGCAGTCACTTTCTTCTGAACCTGAATCATTCAACTATGCAACTCACCTTGTGGGAATGCTATGGGGGGTTAAAACGGTAAACGACTCCAGCATCGCTTTATCTGCAGTCTTGGTGAGTCCGATGTTTCTTAATACGCTTACTGGCTAACATCCTTTGGCAGCTTCGCTTCCTACTATCGGAAGACACTGAATTCACCGCCGTTGGGAAGAACTCAAAGTTGAACTATAGGAACGACTTCATCTCTTACCGGAACTTCCTAAACGGCTCAAAAGGAACGCGTTACATTAGCCTTCTATACGCTTTCTACAACCAGCGTATTCTTGTCGGGATGCCTTCAGCGGCAACTGGCTCCTCCGTAACACAACAAGTTGACGCTGTAACTGAAGCACTTCTAGCAGTTAGGCTAGCAGAAGATGTACTTACACTAGGTGTGTGGCTTTGATAGACCCTAAATCATGATCGTGTTACTGATGTTCTGTTATGCTGCTACAGCTAGTCCTTCCGCTCGTATCATCGCTCCCAACATCTCTTCGAACATTACCCCTAATACTCCCAGTATTGCTTCCAATACCTCTAATATTGCTCATAACATCACT
Source organism: Rhodocollybia butyracea (assembly GCA_015501585.1). NCBI lineage: Eukaryota > Fungi > Basidiomycota > Agaricomycetes > Agaricales > Omphalotaceae > Rhodocollybia > Rhodocollybia butyracea. Next base: position 76,633 of record JADNRY010000230.1, read on the forward strand.
CCCGCTACTCGTAACATCGCCCCTGATCCTGATGCAGAACCGCATCTCCCACAACTTGAAGTCAACGAGATAGACACGGCAAGTAGTAACAACAATGAAGGGGTCCCTCCAGGTTCCAGCAATCTTCGCACATCACGCAGTCAAGGGCCAGGACGAGGACAGAGTCGAGGTCGTGGAATTGGTCGAGGCCGTGGACGACCCGGGCCTACATCAACTGGCAACGAAGGAGAGGAGAAGCTATTGCAGTAGAAACTCGTAAAACAAGATCCCGAAAAATAAAGTAGATTTACATGCATCGGTAGTACTCTATTTACACGACTGTACATATCATTGACGCGTCAAATCCACCTGTATATACTTGAAAATGCTAAACTGTTTGCGAAAACTCACGTGAGACCTTACTCCTTGTCCCCGTCCATCCATCTACACCCAACACGGCCTAAATACCTAACATCCCTTACCTGGACTTGAACACCCTCTCCACAACGATAAAATTGACACTATCCGGAATTGAGCTTACGCTCAACCCCATGGGTGTAATCTCTATCTCTTTTGGTGCTTGATTTTCGTTTGTGAGTGGAGGAACAATTGTTCTTCTGCTCTACAGGTCCCAAGGAATCACCATCATCTACCCACCGCGTAACTGGCAAACCAGCAAGACCGTAAACAAGCTCGCGGCGCGTTTAATTAAACTTCCAATCTCTGTGAAGTCCTCTGAGGTCAAGCGCCGGTTTTCGACCGTTATCCTTGTCCTTACTCGCCCCGGTCTCGGTACGTCCACCGTTATCACTCGGACATTCCAATTTACTCACATATCTCACGTTTTCTCAGGCTTTTGATGTCGGGCTCGCGACATCAAAAGCTCAGACAAACAACAACAATCCATCTTGCTTTTTCTCTACCATCACTCGGACTTGCCAACGCTTTTCTCTTTTCTCCGAAACGGACATCCTGTTCAAGGCAGAACGATCATTAGACTTCCGTACAGACGGGAAGTTCAACGTTCAGGCTTGGGGAAGAGATTGGCTCGGGCTTGTTGGTGCGTATCACTTATCGTTTCCGCTGAGAGCCTTATCTGATCAGTCTCTGGCCTTCACAGAACATCGGTCTAAGGAGAAGAGGTCGCCAGTAACACGCACAGCTCGAACGCGTATCCCAAGCTTCCTGGGCATACGTTGGCGATGTCAAAATTTCTTCTGTTTGTTAGTTCCTCCGCCCACGGCTCAAATTCGAATCCTAACTTTACAACACGCTCGCTCGTGGCATCAGCGCTCCTTTCACTCGTTAGTCCCACCACTCACAGCTCGAATACGAATCTAAACCCTCGCCTGTGGCATCAGTGTACCTTTCGCTCGATTGAACAAGGCGCTCGCTGTTGCACTTGCGCTCCCAGCACCTTCAGCAGCTCGAATACGGATTCAAAATTTACAAGACGCTCGCTAGTAGCGCGTTCTGTTCTTTTTTTTTAGACCCAGTACACACCCCGAAGACCTCTTCAACTTCTGCAACAGCCAGACTGGCTTGTGGGTTATTTTTCTTTCGAACAACTAACCAGGTGCTCACATTGAACCAGATTCGTGTCGAATACGTTCATTCCCGCAACTTCATCTGCCGCAACGTTGAAATACATCCGCGCTCTTCACTTCAACGACAAACCCGACTATTTGTACCTTCGAGAGCTCTTTCGTGGCCTTTTCGTTCGCCAGGTAAGCTCGACTGGCTTCTTTTACTTCTTTTATCTGATGTTGGCTTTGCACTCTAGGTGCGCTCCTGTTATCAGCGACGTTTTACATTTTCAATTTGCCGCTCTTTCGTTGAAGTTTCTTCGTCATGATTATCCATCGCCAGTGCCCGTCGCGCTACTCGCAGACTTGTGGCTCTGATCATCCTCCCTCAATCCATTTACCTAGCTTATACTATTAGTATCTCTTATGCTATTATAATCCAACTAACAGTCAGTATGTCATATTAACCCAGCCCCTCCAATAAGTATGCCTATATGGTGTAGTGGTAGCTATGCCGTGTATTTGTACTATAAGCGCCCCCTAAGCTGAAGGCTTAGGGTTCGATTTCGAAAGCCCCCTACCCCCCTTTTCCTACTAATTACTGAGACTACCACTACTATGTACTACTACTACTACTACTATTATTGAACAATCATTAGACTACTATGTACTACTATTACTACTACTACTACTATTGAGCGATAGTTAGACTACTACTACTACTATTATTGAACGATCATTAATGAACCAACTGTACTAACTTAACTACCATACCAAAGTAACTAATGCGCATTAACGAGTTGTACTAACGACCTAGGAACTTGTAGTAACTACATAACTAAGCAAGTAGTAACTCGTCTACAACAAGTACTATAGGTTCATTACATTTTTAATGACCTACTTATAAAGGGGTTTATTAGCGATTGTAAGGGGTTTATGAGCCACTTTCAACGACCCTAGCGCTTATAATTTCGGCGTTCCGCTTTTAAGTACTTATAATCCCGCCGGCCCGCTTTTCAGTGCTCATAATCCCGGCGGATCATGAATTTCAAGTCATCTTGATGGCCGCTCATAAGCGGCATTCTGATTATGGGGTTTATGAGTGCTGCCGGCCGGTTACGGGCGAAAATCGGACTTTCCGACATAGCCGCGAAGCTGTGTGCGATAGCAAGAAAAAAAACACGGTAAAAAAGGTGACTGCAATGATGATGGAAAGAAAGAAAGATCCGTGACAAGTTGCGTAGTGGCTTGTTTTAGGATAAGATAAAATAGGCGGTAGAGTCGGCATATCATGGCGTCGCCAAGCTTCGTGCGCGCCTATTCTACTTATTCCCGACTCTACGCTACATCTCAGCTTCAGCTCTTGAGATCACATCTTCTCGTCCTTTTGTTGATACCTCGTAGCCAAGATGCCTCCCGCTAATCTTCTGAAGCGTTTTCACCCACATGACGCGTCTTTTGACCGAGATACTAGGCCAAAAAGAACTCACACAGACGACGCGTCGACCGCCAGGATTGCTAAACTGTCCACCTCTCAGAAAATCCAATTCAACCATAAAATCATCCTCAGAAATGAAGCACGTCGAGAGAGGGCAGTGAACGGAGACAAAGACGTCTCTGACGTCGAATCACTGGCAAATATAGATGACAAAGAATACGATTCCATCAGATGCGACCCGACGATTTTCGAGACGCATAAGAAGTTCTTACCACCCAAAACTGTTTTGGAAATGATCAAAGCCAATAAGGAGGATGCAGAGACCGAGACTGGTTCCAGTCGGTCCAGACAGCGCGCACCCGATAACGATGATTCCGAGGTCAATGTATTTGAACCTGAAGATGACATTGTCTTGGTGGAGAACGACCCAACTCAGCCCACTGCCACCTCTTTCCCAATCGAAATGCTTGCTACAGCAAAACTTAAACACGTCTTTCCTCTCCATCTATTTCATCCCAAGAACCTCGATTTTATCAACTCGAATATCCATAGGTTCAAGCGAGCCAAAGCAGTAGGCGAGAAGTCAACTAAGGTTCATATCCTGGACATCGACGACATTAGCGCGATGATCAAAGAGGAAGGTAGAGGTCCTGTGAAGGAGGATGAGATGGATTATAATGACTGGCGCAAGGCTTTTATGAATTTGCACGAGTTTGAGACACGTAGGTATAAGGATGGCGAGGATGCAGCACGACCAAAATTCCTCCAGTCCCATGCATCCTTCTTTGATGGACAGGAAGATGCAGACAAGAAGTTTTAAGTTTGGTTCCCTTACGAGCGCAAGCTTCGCCAGAAACACTATGACCACAAGGTTGCCTTTGACATGCTGTTATACACAACTACTTGGTCCGAAATTCCTTCGACAATTAAAATGCAGGAACAGATACAGTCCATTCATCGACAGTACCAACAAAATCTATCAGGCTCCAATTCTTCAAGTATACCCAGCTCCAGCAAAGCTCCCCGCGCTCTGAAAGGCAACACCGCTTCTTCCTCGAATGCAATTCCTCTTTCTTCAACCAGGCCTCCACCGCCCTTTCAGCAGGGCAACGCAAAGAAGGTCCTCCCTTCACGTTGCGGTGGATGCGGTAGACGATGAGAGCGCAGATCATGGCCCCTTCCCCTATGCAACTTACGGTAAGGACAGGAAGCTCAAAGGCCCAACTGGAACTATCTTATGCCTCCCGTACAACCTCTATGGAGATTGCAACCGAGGTTGCCCGGCAGAGTCGCATGTCTGCTCGCTTTGCGGCGGCTCCCATTGGGCTAGAGAATATCACCCTTCTTGCACCAGCAATGACCTCTAACCCTTTCACCAACTTGAAGCTTACAGACCCTCTAGATTTCCATAACTTTTACCCAAACATTATACCCAGGTCTCCAGCTCCAGACGCTTCACCTGAAGAGGTCGAAGTGTTTGAACGAATCATTACTCCTTATGACCCAGCTAATTTCTTCATCGAGCTCTCTCGCCATAATCTTCTTGACCGCTACCCACTCTTGGTCCGTAACCTTACAAAAGGTTTTCATCTTGGTCGCATGCCTCCCATTCTCAATACAGTAATCATTCCTAATCATCCTTCCGTCGCTAAACACCCAGAGGCGGTGGAAGAGTACATTGCCGAGGAGAAAGAGGCACATCGTATGTCGGGACCATACACCTGACAACAACTAGAAAGAATTTTTGGGGGTCCTTTTGTTTCCGCACCTTTCATTGTCGCTGAATCGGTTCAGGGACCAGATAAACCGCCCAAACTTAGAGTTTGTCGGCATTTGTCTAAAGGTGGAGTTGACACGGAAGGTCATTGGGTTGAGCCGATGAACTCGTTCTACGACAAACGAGATTTTCCTACAACAGTTGACTCTGCAGCTATGATCGCAGATTGGGTGAGTATTTTATTGCTATCCTATCCATAGAGTTCTTTGTAACTCGCTATCTCTATCTCTATCAGAAGCTGTCTTCAGACAGCTTCTATCGCTATCACTATCAATTGCTATCCTATCCTATTCTAACTATCCTATCTCTCTAAGATCACCCAAGCTCCTCCTGGGACCCAAGCTTGCACTACCGATGTTAGAAAATTCCATCGGACCATTCCACTAGATCCTTGCCACAAACCATACCTCGCATGCCAAGACACAAAGGCCTTCTTTTGGGCAGACCACTGCATGTGTTTTGGCGCTGCTTCCGCTAGTAGTAGTGCGGGTATGGTTTCAGCAGCAACACGCGACATATGGAGAGCCAAAGGTGTCTCACCAGTGGCGAAAATCGAGGATGACTGGGCACTATTCCGGGTCCCCAATGGCTCAGGTGAATACAACTATGATCGCGAGGAGGCGCTTTCACGCATAGACCACCTCGGAACTCCTTGGCATCCTCCAGAGAAGAAGGGAGACCCATGGTTCATCTTTGTCTTCACGTTTATCGGACTATTATGGGATATCCCACAGAAACGGGTTAGTCTTCCCGAAGAAAAACGACTCAAATATATTTTTCGGCTTCAGCAATTCCTCACCAAAGGGTCATCAGCTCAGAAGCAACGACTCGGCTTACTGCCCTCCTCCGAAAAAATCCCTACCTCCAAAGTCCAACTGAATAAAGTTGAGTCTGTCCATGGAACGGTCTGTTACATCACCTTTGTCTACATCCATGGAAGCTCCCACCTTCCCCCAATCTCAAACTTTGCAGCATCATTCCGAGGTGACGAAGTCACATACGGAAAATACCTCACAACTTCGGTTATCCGAGAAATTCTATGGTGGCTGGATATACTCCAGGACCCGAATTTCTATAGGCAACTCCAACCTCGAGGAAAGCTGGTCGATCATGGTATATATGCAGATGCATCCACAGACTGGGGTATCGGCTTCTGGATTCGAGGCCAATTTGCAGTTTTCCAGCTGAAGCAAGGCTGGAAGATCGAAGGACGTGATATATGTTGGCTCGAAACTATCGCTATTGAACTCATTTCTTTATACCTCAAAGCTATGAGGTTCTGCAATATCTTTGTTCTTATCAGGTCGGATAACAAAGGGACTATTGGCGCTATGGGAAAAGCCCGTAGTCCTAATCGATGGATTAACCTTTCTGTTTGGCGCACTTTCGCTACCTTGTCCTCACTTTCTATCGACCCGCATCTCGTGTACATTGAATCTAAATCTAATCCGGCAGACCTGCTTTCGCGCGGAATTCTGGGGTCTCCGGAGAAGAAGCTCCCTTTTATCATAAAGCTATTGTCTATGTTTAGGTATATAAACCTATTTTTATTATCACTTCCTATCTCCGTTTTACTAACTATCTATCACAGTAAAACCTTCTATAAAGTGCCACGGAGTCGTGGCGCGAGAGATGATGTTCCGCACACATCGTCGTCTCAAATTCACAAGGCCTCTCACATTTCTTCCTATCCCACTTCAAAACGTTCTTTATTCAGCTTCCTTGGACCAGCTTCTTCTCGCAGTGTTCCTGCTAATTCAACTCCATTTTCTTCCACTCCAGTACTGGAACATCCTCTCCCTGCACCTCCTCCTCGCTCATCCACACCCAATCGACTTCCACACACAATTACTCGCCGAAAAACCAGAACAGGCAATGCCATTACTCCGAACCCTCTACGGCCTAACGTTCTTGCCCAGGATCGTCTACACGCATGGACCACCCCAAGCTCCAATGCTAAACGTTCTGAGATGGCTTCCATTTTTCCGCTGGAGGTCATTGAATATGGAGAGAAAGTTGTCATAGAAGGTTTAGCCAAGTCAACCAAGGGTACTTATGGAGTGGGTCCCCTTCGATTCAACCAGTTTTGTGATATGCTCAATATATCAGAAGAGCTTCGTATGCCAGCACACGAGGATCTTATCTGCGGTTTCTTAGGCTTCCATATGGGCAAAGTGTCGGGTTCTTGCGTTAAGAATTGGCTCTCAGGCCTGCAGGCTTGGCACGTTATTCAGGGAGCTGATTGGCCGGTAAGATCTGGGAAGATACGCTTTGCTCGGGCTGGAGCTCGTACTGCTGGCGCTCATCATCGCCGCCCTATGCGGAACCCTATTACCATCCAGCATATGCTGGCTTTGTTCTATGCCCTTGATTTCACTATCCCATTCCACTGTGCTATCTGGGCAGTTGCTTGTAATTGTTTCTGGGGTTGCCGTCGACTCGGTTTGTTCTTTATATATTCTCCTTTTCTATCTTCTTATATCTATCTTCTTAGGTGAGCTCACCATCCCAACACATTCAGGATTTGACCCCAAGTACCATGTCACTCGTAGCACTTTTATCTCCTTCACATTACACCCCAACTGCACTCCAAAGGCCGTCGCCTTCAGAATCCCTTGGACAAAGACCACAAAGGAACTTGGCGCCACAGTTACTGGTACGGCGCAATCCGATTCTTCATTACAGGCATTTTGCCCGTTCAATGCTATGCAATGGCATCTGAAGGCTAATGCGGATGTGCCAGCAAGTTTCTCTTTATTCGGCTATATCGACGACAAAGGCATTCCCCAACACATGGTCAAATCAGTTTTCTTGAACTTCTGTGATGATATTTGGGAAAAGTCCAGCCTTATGCATGTCCACGGCCATAGCTTCCGTATTGGGGGAGCGGTAGAACTACTCATCGCTGGTGTTACACCCGAAATTGTCGCTGCCATTGGAGGTTGGACCTCATTGGCATTTCTTATCTATTGGAGACGTTTCGAGGAGATCCTACCCGCCCATATTCTCAAAGCTTATGACAATGACCAGATTTTGCGTTTGAAGAACTCTATTGATGACTTTCGTACTGCCAACAAGATTTCGGATGATGTTATTGCCGCGTGTATCAATGGTGTGGATATTGGGGACTTCAATTAGCTATTAGTTTATTTGTTGTACATAATTCCTTATCATTAATCTATTTACTGTATCACATTGCTATAATCATGAGAGCCATAGCTCTTTCTGGGGTTTGTCCGCCGCTTCCGTCTTGCTTTCTGGAGCTCTGGCTCTGGCTGGGACGGAGCTTCGACGTCCCGGGCGGGTACGCGGGGCCAAGCCCCAGGCAAACACACAATACATCATCCTCCTCAGGGCTTTATCATCTCTTTATATTTATCTACCGCTCGATAGCCGGAACAATATCTTATTCCGTGACAAGTTGCGTAGTGGCTTGTTTTAGGATAAGATAAAATAGGCGGTAGAGTCGGCATATCATGGCGTCGCCGAGCTTCGTGCGCGCCTATTCTACTTATTCCCGACTCTACGCTACATCTCAGCTTCAGCTCTTGAGATCACATCTTCTCGTCCCCTCCCACCCATCCCAGGACTCGTATATTCGCTCACTAGTGTCAATAGGGCATTCCAGCTTGGCTTTCCCGCGTGTGCTATTTTATTCTTGCAGAGAATTGTTTTCCTCCACCACCTCCCACCCGCGGGCCAAGCCCCAGGCAAACACACAATACATCATCCTCCTCAGGGCTTTATCATCTCTTTATATTTATCTACCGCTCGATAGCCGGAACAATATCTTATACAGTCGTCGCGTCTGTCAAGATATGCGCCGAGCGCCGATTACAAATCACATGACAAAACATTCGATTTTCTTAACGAAGTCGGAAAGAGCTTAGCAGTCTTTAGCAGTGCAGGATTCCTTAGGACCGTCATTGAACAGTGAACACAGCACTACTGCTATTGTAAATTTTGGCTCCCATGATTATGAGCTCTCTGACTTCTACATGGAATGTCTTTTCCAGCGTTGGCTGACTCTGGCTCTACCAAGGTGATTTCTGTCTGGCTTGTGATAGCCAATCTGGATTCAACCATTGTGGGAGCTCTGGACATAACTTCCAGATTACTTCCAGAGGATCCCAGATTGGATGAATTCACCCAGATTGGAATTAGACCTTCCAGATAGGTTTCAAATTGGGTGAATATCCTCAGAATGGGACCTTATGAGACAAGTCTAGTCATTTTTTAAAAATCTAGCCATGAGGCCCATGACTTTTGCATTTTGCTGATGTAGATTTTCTTGATTACATAGGAAAAGTGCATTGTCGAGAGAACCAACCTATAACAACATCCCATAAACTTGGAAAAAGGAACTGAATTTTAGAGCAATCTCTACTCTGAAGCAACATTTGGTTCAACCCATATCGGAATTCTCTTCTCAACAGAAAGAAAAGTTTTATCATTGGGCAAGATGGCGAAAGCAAAAAACACAAAGCACCATCGATAATGGTGGTCAGATATGCAGTGCAAAGCTGTACATGGTTCAAGATATGAAAATGACATCATCTAATCAGTGTGGGAAACTATTTCCTCCGATGCAGAAATCGGAAACATCGGACAAAAATTGAGGTCCCCAGAACCCTTTCTTCCCTTCGGTCAGAGTCGGGGATATCAATCCTCACATTAACTTTATCATAGAACTTTGCCAACACTGTGTCTACAACTTCATCATGGATCCTCCTAGTCAGTCCTATTGTTTTTTTCATCTATTCCACACTGAAGTACTGGCCTCTCGATTCCATTCACGGAAGATGAACTGAAGAAAGTTGGTCTTTTAGGCGAAGGTGAGTCCCTTAGGCTTTTTGCATGTCAAGGGGATGCCGTTAGCACTTATCAACTAACCATCTCTTTATAGGGGTATCCACCTTCACCACAGAAGTTCTGAACACTATGAGAGAGCACCCGGACCTGCTAAGCAAGTCCTTCAATTTCTTTTTGCGTCTATACCACATTTACCACCTTCTGTCCAGAACTCTCCCTCTTCACTCTTGAATGTATTGACCAGGACCTGCGCAGCAACCCCAGCTCGTCTCGCGCGTATGGAATCCCAAAAGATGTGACGATGGCGCCCAATCTCTCCGTGGATGGCCCTAACAAGTATGAGAGAATGTCATATTATAATGGCATCACTGGAGACAACAAACACCCAGACCTCATCTACCGTTTGGACTACCTCACTATGCCCTTCCCCAAGCCCACCGGCAGATTCGCCCGTCTCCCTGTCATAGTCACTCCACGGTGTCTGGGATACTGTCGGTCCCCAGATTTGTGAACTGATTAAGGCTCGGAAGATCAACTGGTTGTCCATCAACCCTGCCTGCTTCTTCACGCATCCACTGCCAGAGGATACGAAAGGGATTCTCGGTCCCGTCGTGATATGGATTGGTGTCCCCCCTGGTTCAACCATCACTGATACTGCCCACAAAGTCTCCCAAGAGATCCTTACCCTTCTACAGAAGAACAGAGTCGACAATGCTGTTGTGGAATGGTGCGAGGCGGTCCTGCAGAGGCTCGCTGGCCCCCCTCTGATGCGCCATGTTGCAATGCCACCCATTATGTGCGTTGTTTCCTCACTGCTCTTCTCGGTGTCCCCCTTGCAAGCGAAGAACTGGAAGAGGAGGATTTGCAGGGCACTCTTACACTCTGGTTCCATGAGAACAAAGACAACGATGGCAACCCCAGCGACAAGGTGTACAGAGTTAGCAGCTGCCATGTCCTGCGCAAGAACACCACCATCAACTATGAGCACAGATATGGTACACCCATGAGCCGTGTTTGGGTGTGTGGAATGCATCAATTCCAGCGCGGCCTTGATGACATCATATTGGCCATTTCTAGTCATGCTATACTCACTGATCTTTGTGTCCGAGAACTTGTCAAACTGCAGGCAAAGGAGAGGCAGGATGCAAGAGTAATCAAGGCAAAGCAACGTCAATTGGAGACTGAAGCTATCTCTGATCTGGAGGCTCTTCATGAAGACGTCACAAAAGACTGGTCCAACCTCAAGCTCCACCGCAACATTGGGCACATTCAATATGCTGAAGCCATCTTGGTTGATGCCGAAGGTGGCACACTATATACCTCGGACTGGGCTGCATTCTTAGCTGCTGAGCCGAAGGTTAGGGATGAGTTCGAGGGCTACATTGTTGATCTCAGTGTGTTTTGACTTTTATTATATACCTTGTCTACCTTGTCTAACACAAACAACTTTAGGATTCAAGTACAAGCCTTACGACCTTATGCGCATGCTCTATCCCGGTGGTGTTCCGGCCACGTTCAAGTATCCCACCTGGGGGAAGCTCCAGATCGAGGGCTGCGCCACAAAGGAGGACCTCTTTTACCCTGCAGGGCTCAACAGCGAAGGCCAGCGCTGCCTTATGGTAGGCAAAGATGGCAACACTATGACCTCACCGTCGGACGCTATGCTGGCCTAGTCTCATTCACTCGGAACGAAGTCAGCATTGAGTCTATCGAGCTAGGTATCTACAACTCCGGTGATAAGACCTTTGAAGTCTTCTTGGCTAAAGGAGACTCAGGCTCCCTCGTCTGGCACATGACAGAAGGGAAAGCTCATATCGTTGGCCAAATCCACTCTGGAGAGAACAAGGGTGGCTTGACTAGTAATCATATGTTAAAGTTATAATGACTGACAAAGTGTCCAGACTGGGATTGAACCCAGGACCTTCTGGTGAAATCCCAAGATGCTCTAACCAACTGAGCTATCTGGCCATGGTTACAGCTAATGGAAGATCCCTGAAGTACTGTCAGAGGTGCAACACCCATATTGTCCCAACATCTATATCTTTGGACTTACATATTGCCTTATAGATTTGGGATGGGATATTTGCACATGACATACAACATTCCATCAGGGTGTCAGGATTGATTATTAATCCCAACATCATATTATGTACTGCACCCTGGTTGGTACCTCTTGGACCAGATCAAGAAGAGGTTCAAGTATGCCAACTTCTACTGCACCACATGGTCGGCCTGAGAACAATATTTCTTTCTTTCACCTCACGTCATTGTTTTCTGCAATCACTTTGGCTCCACAATCCCCCTTCCCGTTTGTGGATTGCAAAACATCCCCCATCCCACCTCTTTGACTGTTTCTTCCTCATCTGTCCTTACTTTCATTTCTTGACTCCCCTTTACGTTCTTACTGTGGTTGGTGCATGTGTGTGTCCTGCTTGGATCGCTGTTCAAGTTTGTTTGTTTCTCTGCTCTCATTGTTTCGCAGTGATCATCATTTATTGGTTGGTTGTGAGTAACTGATGGGTGCTTTGATCAGAATCGTAACCATATCTCAACTCGTAGTATCAAGAGAATCAACAGTCTCAGTCTGCTTTCAAAGTTGACTCTTCTTTGCATCTGGTCTTGTAGCGTTCGTCGCAGACACTCTCGCCTTCCATATATATTCTTTCTTGACATATATGTTTCTCTAGTACCTCCATACTTATTACCATGCATAAATTATCATAATCATGTAGTACACAACTCCCAGAATGACAATGTACAACTACTTTTAGCATATAGCAATCTCAGTTGCTCATGGCTTCATTATCGTCTTCAGCAGTGACTTCACCTTTTGATAATGGTAGTCCTTCCATTTGAGTGACTTGTCCCGTTGTGGCATTCCATCTTGCAATAAGACCCACTCTAAATGTCACCATCCTTTTGCCAACCAGCTTCAGCTGGGCCTGTTCGGCAGTGAGCACCTTCCCATTTTCACATAGCTTGTGTGCTGCCTGCAAAGTCGGCACTCCGTGATTCAATGTTGTTGAAAGTCCAAGGTTCCATAACTGCGGGTCTCCATTATGAGGGAATGGTTCTGGTGGGTCAGAATGATGCCTCATAACAGTTCCAGCAGGTAGGATTACAGTTCAAGATGCAATGTTTCCAGCACGGGCAAATCAGGATGTGAAAAGATGGCAAACCAACACTTCAAGGATACCTATCCTGTCGTTGACGTGGGAGAGGTGGTGCCAGAAGGTGAGTCAGAGAGTGGGGGGGGGGGGGGGGGGGGGGGGGGGGGGGGGGGGGGGGTTAGAAGGCAGGTATGGCGGAGGTGGGTGAGGTCAGGGCGTGGGAAGTAGATTTCAGCAAGTTCAAGGTGGTGGTGATGTTCAAGAACTTGGTGGAATTAGAATACCGAGAGTGCAGGAGGAGACTCAAACATGCCGGAACACTCGGTACGTCTGCATATGATCTGTGCCCATACACACATACTTCTGAGCTCGTTGAGCTTTATCCTGATGCTGGTGCAGCCAGTCTCGCAAGGACACGAGGATGTCAAACTCTTGGAGGTAGAGCTGGTTCTGAAAATGACTAAAGAGCAGAAAGAATCACCGAAAACGAATGATACAAAAAAAAAAAAGAAAAAAGAATGGGATAAACATACCCCGCCGTTACAACCAGCCATTCCCATTCCTACTCCCACCGTTCCCATTCCCATTGGTCCCACCACCCACCACCGTCGCATCGGAAGTAACCCCATAACCACTGCCCTAACCATCATCGCACTCACAGCGCCTCTCTCCAACAAATACCACACAACCTTTGACAAATACCCTCTCCCCAGTCTTCTCAAACTGCAAAGCAGTATTCAACACATCTCTGACAAAATTGAACAAGGAAAAGTGTTCTATAACTCCTCCACATGTCTAAGAAATGCCTTTTCAGCACTCTCCGGCCGGTTCCTTCGAATGGCAGCACATATTTCTACGAGGTCCTCTCCTTCTCCATATCTTGTTGTCCGAACAGTCCCTGTGCTTATCTCCCCGCTTCTTCCAAACTCTGTTGCATCTGCGTATGGCAGCTCATCAATAGTAGAGGCCAAAAGCCATGGTTTTGCAGCGAATGCTTTACTGAGGCATTTGCGAGGGAGAATATTGGGGAGGGGATAGGGGGACGACCCAGAAGGAGCAGCTTCTGGAGGAGGAGGCTTGTATTGCTGGGAGGTTTAAGATTTTTGAGAGGCAGAGGTCGTAGAGGTAAGGGAGAGTACCAAGATGAGATTGGAGTGGGATAACCCATCCACGATACCGATGTTTGGTTGGTGAGGGAAGAAGGAAGTGGGAAGGTAAAAGGACAGAAAAATAGATCCCATAATAAGATGACGGCTGTGGTAGAGAGCCCTGTGAAGATAACACATCAAGAACATGGTGAGAAGAGAGCCACTTCTGCGTTTGCGGTAGCTAAGGATGAGTTTGAGTTTGAGTTTGAGATGATAAGCTGAATGGTATCCAGTGTACTCAGATACACCACGTTATCTATGGATTCAAGGACCAGGTTCAATTGATCACTATCAAAGATAAAAAAATAAAAAAGTCAGATCGTATGCTAGAAACTCACAAAGGACTAACAAAACCAGACCCACTGGCTGAAACCTCCAAAGCCCTCCTGCAGCGGCGCCTCCACATGCCAACTCTCACGAAAACCACCTTCCAAATCCATGCTGACGCCCAGCACTTTCACCCGCATACGTGCCTCTAGCATCTGCACCCGCACTTGGCCGCAAAAACAAGTAGTCCATCCTGGTGAACACCCGAAGGTGAGATCTCAATTGCCAGGACCTTGTCACCTGAATATGTGTGTCTACATCGTGGCGAGAGTAACCTTGAGGCAAGTGAGCAGGAAGGGGGCGCGGAGTTGTAGATTAAATGCAGGGCTCATCGCTGGCTCATCGTCAATAGATGAATACATGGAGCATTTGTATTTTGTATTTTTTTTGAGCAATTGAGGGACAGGTGGAATGGACTAGGGTACGGGAGATTATTGAATGGAGACTTGATAGCTGTTTGGTACATAGATCAGAAAACAATGAAAAGAAAAAAAAAATTTAGAAATGAGATGGTACGTACTCTATAACGTGGACACGATTGACTTGAGGATATAGCCTTTATAATGTGAAGCAAATATTTGTAGTGGCGCATAGCTGTTCAACACGAAGGGCTCGCCGCGAGCAAAGTCTCCATTTCTCTCGTTAGAACGCCAGACAAGAGATAAGCGCTTTCCACGCTTGGTTACACAGTCACAACTTGGTCATGACCGTGGCAGATAGCAGTAAATCACGAGGCTTGATAATTTCATGGCATTCATGCAGAACATTTTGGTTAAGAAGATTGCAGAGGGACCTGAAAATTTAATCCCAGCAAAGCAAATGGCAATCGCAAGATGATAATTAGCTTGTCAAATGATTGTGTAATTAAACCCCCAATCTTTCCCCTCGTCCAATTATCCTTAACACGAATTTACGCCTTTCTCTGACTGGTAAGTTACTGGAAAATTATGCTCGTCAAGAAACGGAATACTAAGCATAGTGGCTGAACAAACAAAAGACATTAGATTTTAATTAGACAGTCACACAACAATGGTGGTACATGATTTTTCATCAATTGATGGTTCATCTTCTACTTGCAAGTGTGGGCCATCGCGCAAGCACGTGGCAGGTACGAGTCCTGGAAGAGACTAGGTATGAAATGCAGACTACACTCTGCAGTACATTGCAGCAGAAGGTAAGTATGTGCCTGGGCCCAATAACATATTAACATTTCTGATACTCATATTATCCAATACACTCTCCCGAGCGAGAACGAACAGCACGATGGAAGCTGGTGACTGCTCTGGTTGAAAAGATATTGACCCACTGGAATATAAGTGGAGGCAACACAGCAGTGAATGTCCAGCAAACCGTAAGCATGGAAAGGAGCTCTTTTTGGTTGGAAAGACACTGAAGTTCAAGGGCGCTGCTATCATTCAATGGAACACGAGTGATGTCAAATGAAGGATCAATGTAGAAAGCAACATAAATTTGCAAAATTTTGGTGGTGAGCTTGGTAGGCACTATGAAAGAAAAATCAGTGTGAGGAATGCAAGGGATACCCAAATACACTCACAAGAAGTAAAGGAAGGCATTTTGTCCGAGGTTAGAAAGGGCAGTAAATATTGAAGTTGTCAATGGAACCATTAAATACACCAAAAGAGGCAGCACATGCACTTCAACCGCCGCCGACGAAAAGTAAAAACCAGAGGAAGTAAAGTGCGGGGGTACAAAACAGGAAGTAATGAGATATATATCAATGCCATGTGGCAAAAAAGAATCCACTGCACTGAGAATTTGCACGTGCATGTAAGAGACAGAACTGCAGCGGCATTTAATGCAGGAAAAAATGTCAAGAGGATGGTTCGGTATCAGTTAGATGCATCGATGCGCTGGGTAAATGTGGTCGCACTGCCACGCAGTAAGCGGTAGGACATGAATAAAGAGAGTAAGTGGTGCAACAAGGAATAACAGGCAACTGGGAGCTGCAAAAAGTGCAGTGAGAAGCGTTGAACTTGTTGTTGAGCGCTGAATTCACAAAATCACATGACAGGCGCTTTGACATCCCAAATAAGGCGAAACGATTCTGCTTAGCTTAATTTGGACGCCATCAAAACCAATCGGGACGAAATTCCCACGCGAAACCGGCCATAAGGACGAGCCTTCATTACATTCAGGACTCGTAATTATCATCGGTCCTCAATGTCCTCCGAGTCCATAAACGTGAAATTCACCATTCACACATGTAGCCTCCATTTACAGAAACACTTGACCGAGATACAGCAATCCCTACCAGTTAAATACTGCTAGAATTGCGACACCGTCTTCCACTGTCAGGGTTCGTTGCCTGCTTATTTTGGTGAGTCCGTTGACTACTCCAAGCGAAAGCGATGTCAGGGTGTTAAGCCTTAGACAGCGACCTGGTCAACTACAAAATATCCGGGCTGGTCATTAGAAGATTATATACAACTCTCAAACACTGTAACTTACTCTTTAGCAATAAGTATACAGTCTCTACAAGCTTCATACCCGTCTACGGGACTACCGAACTACCGAACTTTAATGCGGCGATCTCCAGCCTGCCTGTGGCAGGTAGAAGAAGTGAGGGCGTTTAAGTTGAAACCCCCGAGCGAAAACGAGGGCAGCAAAGGTCAGCGGTCTCCAACCTGTGACAGGTACTAGAAGAGAGGGCGTTTAAGTTGTAACCCCCAAAATCAAAATAGCTTGAAAATAGCTGTAGCTAGCTATATTCGGAACGACAGGATGGATGGAAGCACCGCGCCCTGTGATTTCCTTCCTCTCTGAGCGCCCAGGACCATAGCCACGACCAGAAGTGCTCTGCACGCGTAAGTGCAACACTTCGCAAAATCCTGAAAAATATAGGTTCTCGCCTTCCTATGCCCTCTGTAATTTTTCTTAACAGTATCCAGGTGTTTTACGATAAGCTTATCTACTAGTTTTAGCCAATTTTCAAAAACGACTTGCATGGTGAGCAGAATGTTGAGATCTATCCCTGATGATGCTAAGTTCAAAGACGACCTTGCAGCATTGGCAACGGAAGAGACAAACATTCAGAATATCTTGATGCAGGTGGACATACAGCGTTTACGTCCAGATGTTCTTAATGCTCTCATTGCCTTTAGCTTCTATCGGTTCAGCACCAGGGCTAGCACTGTGGTAGCCCTGCATGCTGTGGACATTGCAGAAGCCACTGATGACACTCAGCGTCTTGCTGAAGCTCACCTAGTCCTGGGGAAAATACTCTTCAGACTTGATCGTTATGATGAGGCGTGTCCGCATTTTGAGAATGCTCATCGCCTTTTCAAAACTTTACCTGATGGACCAGATCACTGGCATATGGGAGAATGTTTGATGCAACTAGCAGAAATGTGGATGTATATGATGATATTCTCTAACAAAAATCGCCTCCTGGTACTGGAGGCACAAGCGGAGCTCTCTCACAATCCAAGCCAAAAGTATTATGTTGCGTGTGGTTTGCTTGGACTTGGGAATTTCCTTTGGTGGTCATCAGATTTCCGTGAAGCTTTGAAAGTGCTTAGTGCTGCAAAATCCATCTTCGAGGAGCTGGAATGTCAAGCAAGCACCTCCGAATGCCTTATTTTAATGGCACATGTATATATTGATTCCCAAGAATACATGCAAGCTGTTGATCTCTCTAGGCTGGGTCTGATAAAAGCCGAAAAAAGCGGTGATGTTAGGCTCATCCATGATGCTCTGATAGACTTGATACAGTCTCTCGTCATCCTATCATATCATGATGAAGCACTCGACATCATTGGAAAATGGCTTCCCCATGTTCGGGCTGGGGGCAGCCCACTTACAATCGGTCAGATTTTGGAGCTACTTGGTTATAACTGTGTGGAAAAGATGGACCTGCGGAAAGCTCAAGTCGCATTTGAGGGGGCACGGATACAATATTCCAACATAGGATCTACAGTGTTGGGGAGAAAGAGCAAGGAAAGATGTTCAGCCAACCTTACTAAACTGGAAAATGGCCTGACTATTACCGTTCTCTCTGATTTACAAAAATGGCCATAATATTGTCACCTGCGTAATAAATATGGTGGTGAAGAGCCTCAAACACAACAATGTTACGAGTAGTGCCGTCACTTGTATTTACATCGATATAGGCCTGTCATAGATGGGACTGGATATGGATATGGATATGGATTACACACTGCCTAACATCGATAGTATTGTCTGTATTCAGTTCTGCTCTGGCAAGTCTCATATCTAATCAGATGTGATGAGATTAGGTTAATTTTCAGAAATTCATAACTTTCAGCCTTGTGAATGCTGCAATTTTTGAAAGTTTTGGCGGTAAAAAATGTAGAAGCACACTTTTAAAGTATGACCGTTACCCGAGACCATACTAGCATCAGTAAACCTGCACATCGCTTTCGGGCTTTGAAAGTGCACACCAAGCTTCCCTCAAGCTGAGCTTTGGTGACAAGCACAAGTGCTTTGAATGCACCCCTCCTTTCCTTTGAAAGCGCTCAAAGCAACATCCAAGCTCACCCCAAGCTCACTTTAATCACCAAGCAAATCTCAAAGCACGATAAAAAAAATAAGAAATGCAGCATATATTGTGTATGGGTACATACATACCTTGCTACGTATTACCTGAATGCTACATATAGTTTCTCACCTACTCCCAGTCCATGTTTACCATGAAAGTCAGCCACGGAACTTGTCAGCACAACTACCAGGACAACTACAACGACCATTGCGGAAGCTCTCGAACACTAATCGAACAAATCCATGGCGGGTACACTTAAATCAATGAAGAAATCAAGATATACTAAGATCTTGCCAGTCTTGACAGAAATCTAAATTGCAAGAATGCGACTTGAAAGTTGGGGTACATGTTATGTACCCTCTTATTGCTTGGTGAATGTAGTTTGTATACGCCGCGATTCCCTCTCAGGCCTTTGTATTTAGCCTCAGGATGCCGGTTCATTCAAGAAGTATGCAGGCAAAGGCGCTTCGCCTTTTTTTTCGTAACCGTACATGGGTAGTACATACTACGTATAAGCATCTATCTGATGAGTTAACGAAAAAAGTTGAATGAGATACGGCGACCACCCGAATCTCGTCTACCGCTCGGGTTTCCTCACTACGCCCTTCCCAAAGCCCGTCGGCAGATACGCTCATTTCATTTCCCCGTCAAGTCACTCTGCGGAGTCTTCCACACCTCGCTCAATAGTGTTTGGGGCGCTGTCGGTCCACAGATCCATGACCTAGATAGATCGACTGGTCGTCCATCGACCCTGCCCGCTTCTTCACCCACGGACCGCTGACGAAGGGGAGTCTCGGTCCCGTCGTCATATGGGTTGGCGTCGCTCCTGGTTCCCGCCGATACTACCCATGAGGTCTTCCAAGAGATCCTTACCGGCCCTGGCCACAACAGCAACAGCTCGGTCTGTATTAACCTAAGGCCAGGAAATATCAGGAGATCACAGTGGGTTGGATAGATGGGGAACACACCTCGAGATAGCTTTCAAGCACAAACTGCCACCTTTTTTGCAAGCCGACGAAAGGTTTTCCTCCCTGGTCACCAACGATCGCATCGGTGAAGGCTATCAAGTAGTAAGTCTCAAGGCAGGCATTGATCGATAATATCTCAACATACCCTGACCGAAGGTAGTACTTCCAGTTGAGTTGATTGCGACAGTGAAATAACCATGCTGAGAGAAAACTAGAAAACAAAGGCTCATACATTAGGTTGAAAAGAGAGCTGAAACGTAACGCATAACGCACCATTCGGGTTCCAACGAGTGGATCGTTGGTCTTTCCCGCCTTGAAGACCTTGCCACACAATGTCAGTTAAAGTCGAACGACCGAACAATTCCATACCCTCATGTATGAGCAACACGATCGGATGAGCCTTCTTCTGGTCTTCCTTCCGTCCCTTCGGTTTCAACATCCATCTCTGAACATCGATATCATCTGCGCCCTTGAACTAGAACTTCTCATGTCCTTCGTCCTTCCCTGGTAGATCAGCAGCCGTAAAGTTCGTAACCCGATCGACTTTTCCATTGAATTTTGCTGCGCCATTCGCTGCAATCTCATCCTGGAGAGCAACCAGTCCACTGACAACGAACACGTCGTTGGGAGATGTGAAGGACGACTTGGAGATCAAAATTCTTCTCTAGGATAGAGTTTGAAGACCTGAAGACACGCCGTCCTCGACGAGCGCCACTGGGTGAAGGTACATGTCGGCTAGTTCAGGGTGTGTAGTTGGTTCTGAAGGAGTAGCGGGAATAGGAAGGACATAAATTTTGCTCCTGCCGTGGTCGCCAGCAGTGAAATATGTATACTCTCCTTCCTTCGAAAGGTAAGAGACGATATGTTCAGCCAGGGCATAGACGTAAAAAACAGCTTACCTACAGCCAAGGAGTCCGAGCTACGAAGGAATCCAGGCTACGATCGTATTTCTGAATCAACATACGCTTTTTTGAGGTCATAGCATATGACAATCTTTGCTCTGAATCGCTGGTCAGTGAAAGTGAGCGTGAGATAGGCTGGTACATGCCTGTCAACTTCATAGCCATCCTTATCTAGCTCTAGCCAAGAGCAGCTTTGTCTCCCCTCGCATTGAGAACGGGCTGTGTCGCGCTTGAGCTTGAGTACTTGAGTACTTGTAAACTCCTGTGATATCGACGACGTATACCTGCATGTGTCAGAAAGGAATAGCGTGAGATTAGAGTCGCCTACATTCTGCCTGATCCACCATGCTTTCTCCTTCTTAACTGAGCTGCATCCAGTGTAAACGTCGAATTTCTTGGAAGTCACTAGATTCTGAAAATGTTGTTATTTAGCGCTGGATCATTTGATCGTGCGCTTGTAAAGACGGCAACATCGGACGCTATGCTGGCCTAGTTTCTTTTACTCGGAACGAGGTCGACATCGAGTC
>JADNRY010000231.1:0-97617 GCA_015501585.1 Rhodocollybia butyracea
AACAAATCTGAATAGTCTATTAGATTGGTGAGATCAAGGCTCTTACCGGTATTGACTTCCTCGCCATTTCCCCTGCCTTACTTGACTTGCCGAATTATGAAAGCTTCTGAAATGATTCGTAGTAGGGCCACTACTACTTCAAGCATTGAACAACGTCACACAATAATTCATGTCGACTGGGCACTTCCTTATCGGAAGTGGGGCACACTACCGATGGTGAAACCAAGACCAAGACCAAGACCAAGATCGTCCCGATAGTAGACGAACCGCTGCTTAGTAACTTAAAAAGCTCCTCACTCCGACCTCACTCTCTTCTAGATCTCAAATGTTTTAAGGATACCTCCAGGTCTCCGACCCTACATGGATCAAAAGAACCCCTCAGTTTCTTGTTATATATGGTTCAGTAGATCACGGAGAGCTCGGAACTTTGTAGTATGTGGTGATAGACTTCAAGTTGTCGCAATCGCTGAAATGTCAATGGGACTACGATACATGACGACTACTTATTGTACCCCTGTCACCTCTACGAGTGTTTATAGAAATGTCGAGTAAGGCGAGAGTAAGGGTAAACTAGGTTAATTAACTTCGGGTAGTAGTAATGAGGCTGAGGGTCGGGGCATAGGACAACCTGAAATAGGGAGTTTACTTAGGAACAGGCCTTGGTGGTAAAGGAACTAGGGGAGGAGCGGAAACGTAGGGACGACGAGTAGTACGGTGGGAGCGTTCGTGTGGGAAGCAACCTGGGCACGTATTATGAAGCGGAGTCGATGGAGTAGTGACAAGAATAGAAGCGCGTGCGGGGACTGCCCGGGGCAGAAATGTAAATGTATAACAGATGAGTCGCATCCACTGCTGGTCTAAAACTCATGTAACAGTAGATGGGGACTAATTGAATTCAGTTGTTTTCTCTATCTAAGGCTACTTCTATAGTGGGGAAGTGGGGCTCTATCCTAATAGGTTAGTACTCTATGTATATCCTATGTACTACTTGTTATGCCATGACATCGGTGATCCGAAAGCTTTATTTATGATCCGTCTGATGACTTCGATCGGGTAGGATATCCTACTCTTTTAGTACCTACGTTTTCATTATAGCTCAGACGATGACAATGAACTTTGATTGTTAAATGCTTGCTCTATTCTAGCGTATCATCCACGTATCCAGCTAGTTTGGTACCTTTGTACCAGGCCTTGCTTCCATCCTCACGTTTGCCTGACAGTCTACCTTCTCTTCGGGAGTCGAGCTCGCTGCTTGTGCTGACGTGGGGACCGGTTGTTTCCTCTATGAGACCACTTTCGGCTTTGTGCCGATTGGGCCGAGTAATCCATAACCATAACCATACTGAAAATATTTTCTACCCAAATCTGAAGTTACTGCTCACAGGTAAGTATAACCGGTGCGGCCCCATTTAGAAACAGCCGGGGTCCATGACACACATATTGCGCAATATGTGCCACAGGCATCTGTTTTCGTAGCTTTTCGTAGTAGTTAAGTCGTGCTACTTGGCTCACTACAACGTCCACAGATACAAGGGAGGGGAAAGGGGAGTGTTGACGGACACATGATAAAATATTTGTTATTTGTCCAAGCCATTTATCTAGTCAGCTTTCGAGTGGGAGTCAGCTATCGGTACCATTACTATGCTCCCCACAATTGGTGAGTCCTGCTTATGATACAGCTCATATTGCTCACCGTGGCGCGCTACAGTAGCTGCAGTGTGGGGCCACCTGTACCCTATTACCCCGCTCCACGACGGCGCCGACTCAAAGTAAATCTTTTAATTCCTCGTAACAATTTCGTAACTGAATGCATTGAAGTCTCGTCGACTCTAGAACGAAGCCATGATACAAGTCCAAATGACCAAAACTTTAAAGTACGATAAAACTACACTTTTACTCTATTCCCAACAATTATGCCTGTAATACTGCCTATATAAGAACTTACCTGTAGTATCCCTATCGTGCTCTTCAGTAATCAACTGCCCACCCACATACCTCCCAGGACGCCAAACAACACTTGTACTACACACTCCGATCGGGTATACAACGTCCCCTTCTCGCCCCCCCTGATCAAACTGACATTCCCAATGGGCGTCAGCGTCTTTGTTTTTGTATATGGCGTGAAGGGAGCGGAAGAGACGTCGAAGGGCGTACATGAATCTAATGAGGTTTTCCATAGAAGGGGCATCGAACTGGTTGAAATAGAGCGGGATAGAGGATGAGAGGGGTTCGATGTAGGTTTCTGTTCATCCCACTGTACTTCTGTTGTTTGTACAGCACCTATGGCTTGAATGTAAGTGTGACGCTGAAATTAGATACAAGAACTATGGATACTGAGGCTTACGGATATGGTGTACATACCATTGTGGGTGATGAGGGGCGAGGGAAGCCTGGTTTTTTCGCCGATTGCCTTTGGGAGCATCATCCGTAAGTATGTGGCGTCTACCTTCCAAGTAACAGAGTACAATCTCAAACAGAGCATCTGAGGTACTTTGTGCGAGTTCGTCTTGGGCTTTGACAAGTAAAGGGGCGATTAAAAGATCCATGACATCGTTTAGATCAATGGCTCCATCGGTTGTATAGTTTCCGATGTTCTAACTCACGGAATTTCGCTTCTCGTACTGATTTATCTCTAAGAGCTCATTTCTCCATTTGTAAGCAAGAGGGGATAAATCTGAATCGAGAGGTCCAGAGGTGATATCTTGTTTGAACTGTACGAATTCAGGTTGTAAGAGGGAAAGTGGAATGGGATGGAAGTTTTCTTGCTTAGGTCTCCCCAAGGTCTCCCGATAGTGAGGGGTGCTGGTAGAAGCTTGGCCACCTACGGAGGGAGATTTGTCCGGGGGTTTCGAGATGTTCTTTAGGCGGATTTCGGTCAGGCTATCGTCCAGCTGTGTGTACTGGGAGCGAGGGACGAGAAAGACACTGATGAGGATATGATTTCTGGGCGGAATGGGAACAGGAAGAGGCCATCCTCCCAGATATGCCAGTATCCGGTAAAATATTCGACAGAAGGACATTGACTGACCAGTGACACGATGCCACAAAGTATCGCCAGGTGCATACTGCATTGGCGTGTCTGGTACCTAACAGCAATGAGTGGAGGAAAAAGATGAGCGCAAGTGGCGACGCACCATAAGAACCCATTCCCTGTAAAATCCCGGATGCTCTTTGCGAATGGGGGCAGTAAATGAGTCCCAGGGATCTACTGCAAATTGGTAATAGTATGACCTATCGCGACGTTCGACCACTTTGCCCTCTTCGATACTAGCAGTGGGCCATCGCTGTCGCGTGGCAGTTACTCGGGCCAAAGCGGAAGGTAAGATATACAAGTAATGTAGTCTCCCGTAGGCAGACTCTAAAACCTCGTCGAGGTATAGTAATGGACAATAGATAGATAGATAAAAATTTTTCTGCAAGTCGACAGAATCATATTTATTCTGGAGATAACTCTCTTTCGCGGTCATGTTCTTGAAAGTTGACGTTCATCTCACTGTCTGGTGTCGCAACCACCGCAATCCATTGGATGCCAAATGAGATTTTTTCTATATCATACACAAATAAGAGCTAACAATCCTCTTGGAAGTTCCGCAAGTTTTTTGTTGACTCTGAAACCCATGGCAGCACTAGTCTTTTGTTCTCTTTGTCCATGTCATCTGGCTACAGCAAAAATCTCGTCGCTGTCATGTTCAGCATACCATCTGTGCATAATATGTATACGGTAATGTGCTTTTCTTTTGTTTATCCTGCCGTGCATTGACAACTGTACTTCCCAGGCGCACTCCGCGCGCGCCGCTGTAATATGACTCTGAGCTTCGCTTCCCTGCGCTAGCGCACCCGGGAGGAGCTACTCTTCTTTCGAGTTTGAGGTGGTAAGGATGGCCATATGGTCCAGCCAGTGCTCCTGATGCTGGACAAGAAGGAACGAAGGATGCATGTGGACAAAGTGAGTAAACAATGTTTATTCACCGACATCTTGGGTTTCAATCTCATCAATCCAAGGAAACAATGATACCTGATACCTGAAACTCTCCAAGAAAAATCAGGATAAATCCATACATTCTGCAACTGCTTCCAGCAAGGTAATATCTATGCTCTTGAGTCCTCAAGCATGTCAGGACAGCCTCTAAAACATAGGATTTGCGAGGATACCGAGCCATCTACTACATCTCTCAGTACACCTTCACAACGCCACAGCCAAACACACCTTCTTCGTTTGCCAGACATCTGTCACTACTTCTTTGCAATCGTTGATGGATGCTCAGGTGGGTTTTTGCTCATAAGTAGTGCAACTTGACCTATACTAAATTTTGCTCTCATTGATTTTCGATGATCTTTCACCTATCGAATTCGTTACCACGCACGTCAACACCATTCTATACTACCTAAGCAGCAGTCAACTTTCCCCACACGCGCACTGACATAACGCGCTACGGAAGCTGCTACGGAGTGTCGAACGTTCAACGCAGAACAGGACATGGGGAACAGATTTTTTTTTTCCTGCTTGATATTGAGCAAAGTACAAACATAAATAGTAAGACGATAGCTTTCACTTCGATATGCTGCATTCGTTTGGATTTGTTGCTAAGCTGTGTAAACACCTACGTCACCTACGTTTAATTTGCATTAATGCTCCACAATCAACGGAAGTAATTACCTTAACAGGATTAAGGTACGCTTTTTCCAGGACTAGAAACTCGGCAATAAATTGCCCTTGTCCCCGACTCTGACCGAAGGGAAGAGAGGGTCTTGTACCCCGCGATCGAGCCAAAAAAACTTTTTTTTGTAACTAAAGGATATAGTTTCTCATCACGTTACTTTAAGCTCCACAAATTTGAAACGACGCGCTCCAAACGCATTTAGGCGTTTTCACGCGTATATCCTGCTGTTGAATGTTCAACCGACGACGATGTCTAGAATATCAATGAATAATTTTGTCAATTTAAATCACTACATTGTACATGTACAATCCCCATATAACAATCCATGCACTTTCATGCGCTTCAACTAAAACCGCTCAGTAACCAATCAGTAACCAATCTTGAAACCAATCAGTAAAAGGGGCCGAATATTTTCAAGCATGCCGTTACAACCCGTGAACATGAGTTTAGAAATTCACTGTTGTCTGCATTGATGAAAGCAGTACTAACGTCAGTTCCAGTAATGACCCACGTTCTTTCCGAGAACATACTTCAGACTTGCTTCAGACATACTTAAAAAGATTCAACAGCTGATTGGTGGAAACTCTGTAGGATTTGTTGTATAATATGCTGAAAGCAGTATTGCTGAAGTCTGAAGGAGACACACCTCAAGAAATTGATGAGGCGGAAGGGGTCAAGGATGAAACATATGCTATGACTAGTGATGTGCCGGCTACGGCTCAGGGCCGTTGAGCCCCCAAAGCCGGCCGTCTTTGAGCCTAGCCTGGCCCCAGCCGTCATAGGGCTCAGGGGGCTCAAGGCCCGGCTCAGAATTCTCAAAGCCCTGGGCCGGGGCCTGAGCCGGAGCTCAGCGCTTAATGAAGCATAGAGCAGCACGCCAAAAATTACACTACATGTATCATCACTTATGCCCAATTTTACACTCATGGTTTCCAGAGATATTAACCAGGCTGAAAAAAGGCTCCATTAGTGTCAAACAATTTGTTCCACCTATCTGATGAATGTATTGCATTGGCCTTACAGATCCAAATCATCTCAAAAAGCAGCGTGTATAACCTGCACACACTCAGAAAGCAACCAGAAAGCCAAAAGTATCATGGTGTAGAGTCCACCGAGGACAGGGAGCTTAGCGCCTCAAGACATGTCTCTTTAGCGCTTGGGCCCCAGCCTGAGCCTGAGCCGGCTTTGAGCCGGCCCTTCGTGGGGGCTAGGGCCCGGCTCAGATTTTTGACGAGCCTTGGCCGGGGCTTTTGAGCCGTAGCCGGGGCTTCTGAGCCGGGCCCCAGCCGGCACAACACTAGCTATGACATCGGTTTTCATCATTTAAAGAGGCCTATTGATTGTACTTCGGTGTTCGGGTACGTCCTACTTTACATCAAAAAAATGTACTTTGTTTGTGTACTTCGTTGGCATTGTAGACATTCAAAAGCATGTACTAGTCTTTTGACTCTGACTAGGTGTGCATTAGATGCTATTAGATGCCATAATTGGATACTGACAGGCAGAGATAGATAATGATCCAACGGAACGATTAAGCGCCGGAGCACATTATTGTCACATGCTCGCGTGATTTGTTCTCCGGCAGCAAGATAGCGCCGTCGTTGAAGAAACACCCGTCACTCGGAATGGCTCAAGCGCTCCTCTTATGTTGATTGCTCGTGTCGCTTCAAATCCTGGCAGATACAGCATGTAGCAGCCGCTGCCGATGCTGCTCATGCTGCCCCAACTTAGTAGTATTGGGCTTGTTTTGTAAAGCCCCTGGGTTGTGAGTTGGCTGTGAGGCAAAGGGGCTGTGAGCGGGCTAGCTGATATAGCAAGATAAGAGCGGGTAAGGCTGAAAGCTTAGCTGATAGCAGCTAAAAGAGTCCTTAAATCCCACCAAATGCACACAACCCAATTCTATTGAGAGTACACACGAAGTGGCAGGAAGGAAAGGAACTAAAGATTACATAATAAGCACTATTGATAATAACCAAAGCGGCGCCAATTCCATAGCCGTTACATGTTTGCTCTCGAAATGTTTTATGCTCATTGCTTGCATTCTTCACTCTCATGTATTAGTTGCATCCCATTGCACAGAGTCGGACTTCTTGCAGTACCACCACCACTTATGCTACAAATGTTTACAGTGTTCCCCAACTCGCAAGCCGTGGGTTCGTATGTGCTCATTTTCCAATATTGTTACAATTTATGTCTCGGCGGCATTGCAAACCTCCCCAATAGCTTTCCACACAGCTGGAAAGGTCTCTTCAACCTCGTCAGTGAGTTCACAGGCTTGTATTTCTATGGCTAGCGCTTGGGAGATTAACATTGGCCTTGACCCGATCGGCCATCTGAGCTCTGCCCAAACATAAAGGGAGGGCATTAAAAGTGGTGGCTTTCTCTTTGAGGGTCTTCAAGGCTTCAGCCAAATCAATCTCAGTGACGGCTAGATGAGACAATGGATGAAGTATTCAGCAGCCATCATCTCTTTGCAAGAATCAAGGACAGAGGCTTCAACAGTTACGAGTCCTGAATGTAATGAAGGCTCGTCCTTATGGCGGGTTTTGCGTGAGAATTTTTCCTGATTAGGCCTGATTTTGTCCAAATCTGGTTGACCGAAAAAGGATTTCATTTCGATATATTTGGAATGTCAAAGCACATCTCATGTGACTTTCTGATTGCTCATCTACGCCGCGTTCTTTTCTTGCTTTTGCTCTATTGATCAACCGATTCAACGTTCCTTGTTTTCAGTGTTCCTTGTTTTCGGCATTTCCGCTTTTCTGTCGCATCTCAAAAGGTAACTTCTTGCTTACTTGCTGCGAACATCTTGGTACTTAAATTGCTTCACAGATGTAATGTTCTTTTTTTCTTTCTTTTCCTGCCCTTCATTGGTAAGTTGAATCATACCTCTTTTTCTCATTTGTCTTTTTGGTCAGCCACTACTGCTTTCACTGGTGTTTTCTTGCTAACTCTCGATGCAATGCCTTTTTTACCACCCGGTGTTTTGCTTTCTGGCAAGTTATCTCTTGATTCTACTCTCATGTTCCCGGCTCCGTTCTGTAGCACCCGCAGTTCTCATATGAGTAGCTTCTGCTGCCCTTCAAATTATTTGGTATGGACGATGGGATAGATACACGCTCTATTGCCCCAAGATGGTCATAACAACAACACAGTACCGCAATGCGCACCTGTCGCAGTGCCGCTAGGTTTAAAAACCTAAACCTCTCTCTCATAACTTCCATCCCGTCTCTGGTTTCTCAGCCTCTGCCCCAGCATCCAGCTATGCTCATGGCCAAGGAAATCTTTGAACTGTCTACCATCCCTGTACCACCTACCATTGGTGGACCCAGGATTTGCTTTAGAGGTTAGGAAAGACAAAGAAAGATTGAGATGCTTTGGAAAGGAATGATCAGGCTCCCAGAGGAGAAGATGGACCATAGTGCTTGTGCTCAATAATACCTTTCATGGACCTATACTGCTAAGTCACACAGACCATACTGATCTTATCCTCGAGATTTGACATTTGACCGCGGTGTCCTGTTGACAACCTTCATTGTCCTTCCAATATCTCTACTCATGCAGTACACATTTCCCCACATGCGCTACCACCTCTCATTGGATCAAGGTATTGCACTCAAGAAACAACTTGACCTCCACACCTTGCTGGTTCCAAGCTTTAAAATTTAATACAACAACTCATTCACTTGCACTCCTGTCTTCTCATCCTCACATTGTGTCACTTTCACTGTGTTGTTTATTGATATTTCAAAGAGCACTGCTTGCACTGGGATGTTCATTTTACATAAACTGCAATGAAAAGTTATTTGTTGAATTAGTTTCTCTGTGGCTTACTCTTAAGCATGGGATTCTCAAGATTGTCCAGCATGCGGTATTCACAACGCTGTCTTCAGAAGCTCACATCAAATGGCCCTCGTCTCCTTTTACTGGCACCCCAGATTGGATACTCTCACAACTCGGAACCCCCTCTCTTTCCACTGCCTTCCTGCCTGCATTTGAGTATCCAACTAACCTAGATGTCTATCTCACTACAAAGACCGGATACTTCTAATTCACCAGACCGTGACGCAACAAACATTGTCTTCTGCTGCTGTGTACTTACTACTGCAAAATATAGTCTCCATTTGGTGATTTGGGGGACTCGTACCTGCCACGCGCTATGCGCAATGGCCCACACTCGCAAGTGAGAATATGTATAGTTTCCCCGTAAAATACTACAATCCAACTACAATCTATCCAGATATAGTATTTACAGCTGATTAGTGACTCATACTAGGGATCAATGCGTCTATTTAGAAATGTGATAGTGATATTTGCTCGCTTCCTGGTACGCGACGCGACGCAACTTTGGCGCTCATGTTTTCGCACGTGACTTTGCCATCCGTCGGATCTTATCATTTATCTGCACTCAAATGAAGTCAATCCAGTGCTAGTGAAAGTTAATGAAAGTTAATGATCAGTTATGCATAATCAGTAGAAGAAATAAGAGCTAGTAAGGACTAGAGCAACCAAAGAGCAACAGCAAATAATGTAGGATAAAGGAACAAGATGTGACCCCAAGTTTGCCCCAAGTCAAGCCCCAAGTACAGAAGAAGAAGAACACAGAGAGACATGTACATACATGCAGTAGAAATACTCGCTCAAAGTACGTCAGGTCAGTAGAATCAATGTATTTTGATCACAAAGTACATTAAATGATGAAAACCGACCTTATAATATGCGCTTGATGAATAAGTGGCATCTGGAACTACTGAGCTGGAGTCAATGATGTTCCACACACTTTGGTAAAACTGAAAGTGATAAAGCTGACCATGAGTGAAAGAAATTATAACCATTAGTCCAAGTGGAAGTTGATTTTAGTCTTGGGTGCTGAATATCTACCTGATTCTGTCTGTCTACGCACTCTACAGTTTGGTAAGAAACTCTGCAAGAGCCATCATGAAGTGGGACAACCCCAACCACCAGTGCTTTCAGTGGCAGTGCCGCCGCTGAGCCTTTCACTGGTAGGGGTTGTTGGCTAGCCATGGAACATGAGTCATCGGAGGCAAGATCGGAGGACAACATTCAGGAAAGTCCATCATAGGAGACGTCCTGTGCTGATATTATAAAAGCTAACTTCCTTTACGGTCAACGGACACAAAGAGATAGTGCGACAATGTTGAGTGATGAACATAAGCACAAAGAATGAGGAGTGGATTTCAGACCAAAATAAACTTGGTAGCTAAACTCGAGTCTCGGCCACGTTCGCTCATCCACCTACTGCTATGACACTCGCCGTAGAGATATTAATATGATAATGGGGCAAGCGGACTGTAGCTGGTGAGTTGCACTGGAGTCGGGGATTGCCGCGAGAGCGGCGCTAAGGATAAATGGTTGTCATGATGATGGATTAACGTTGAGTCACATTTCAGATGACCGTGACCGTGACCATGACCGTGACCGTGACCGTGTACCGTGACCGTGACCGTGTACCGTGACCGTGACCGTGTACCGTGTACCGTGATCATTACTTGGAACAAAGTTAACCTACATCACTTTCGGACGAAAAGTGGCTCACGATTTATTACTCTATGGACTCTAATCTGATATTCATTGAACCACCCAAGGCCTATTCTCAACGTAGGCAATTCATCCCCTTCCATTTATCTTTCTCATGTTTTTGCAGAAAATGGGTTCCCGTCGACCCACTCCATCGCCAACTCGTTCGATTTTCCCGTCAAAATTCAACCGGGAAACCCCCCAACCGAGAGTATTTACACTCACCTCTCATTCGTCGAGATGACGCTCGACCCTGGTGATGAAAGACCATTCTCTGGTAAGAGATCCTCCTTCTCTCCAACGGCCTCGAACACCAACAGGCTGGATAGTTACATGCTTCTGGGTCCAAAGATTCTTAATTCCATAGTATGCACAGCAGAATAGATGCTCGTTCCAGGGAGGCGTTTCCTTGTTCAGCAGACAACACACTCGAGCCGGACAGAAGGGTTTGATAGATTCAGAGATGATTTCAAGATGTGCAGTGTGCTACTAGTCCATTCCACCCGTAAAGAGCGGTCCGAACGTTCTCAATGCTCATAACTGAGGGCCGGAGGGATCTGTATGAAAACTCGATGGTGGCCAGGCAGCAGAGGCTTTGCGCAAAAGGTAGCTTGGTAACCGATCCTGTAGGGCTGTTGAACAAGTTCAGAAACCTCGATAGAGAAGTTGTCGAGTTTCCAAGTTCACGTTTAGTAGTCATGTCAAGATCTTTTTGGTGAATGGACTCCTTTGAGCCAGCTTCTGCCGGAGAGTCACCCCCAGAGGTTCCGAACCCTACTTGTTTTGAACCTTTGAATCTCCCTTGGGGACAGATTCTCGACTGAATATAGTAAGGTGTGATTCATGGCTATACTCTGCGGTTGATTAACATTTGGATCTGCGAAATATGATAGATATCTTGGATGGGGTCGAGTTTTCCTAGGATGACCCGCAGTAGTGACTCCCCTAAAAATAACCCACCCCCTTGGAACGAGCTTTCAATTATGAACTCGAGGATTTTGAGTCCCAATAGCACCCTCGAAAAAGTGGGATTGGTACTTAACGAGACCATGGAGCGCAGCGATATCAGGAAAGGAACGCGAAATACCGCTCTTAGTACACGAACTTTTTGCTGAGCAAATTTATAAGCTTCATGACTATATGCATCAGCTTCATGACCATATGCATAAGCTTCATGACCATATGCATCCAGTCCTGCAAAATAATAGGACATAAGACTGAGCGGCGCCGATTCAGCATTTCGGAGTAGATCTAGTACACCTGGCCCGGGCATGAGTCTTTAAAAATATTGTCAACGTCATGTATTGCACTAGATTCCGAGTCAGTAAACTCACCTGTACATCCGTATACAGAGGAGCATATCCCGCAAGAGATCTTGACACTCAGATGAAGGCAGGTGAACAATGGCAGTTGCTAGATCCTCTGAATCCCTTCTTCCGATTTTGTGCATGATGAGACGGAAGGCTCTTGTCCGAATCGATACTCTGTACCCAAAACTACGTGTAAGATGAGTTAATGGAATCAAAATGGAATTGAAGCAAGTTCAGTATTTACTTACCGAGACCACTTGAGTAAATCCTTGTAATGTTTTTGTGTCTTGAAATTCAGGTTTGTCACGGCGCCAGACTCTTTCAAGTTTTTCGGTAGAAAATCATACTCGATCATCATCAAGAGCTCCTTGATCCCTACTTTAAATTTCACTTGGGGGAAAACAGTCGACTTCATGGCTACTCTGAGGTCGAGTAACTCCTGGATCTGTGAAATAGAACGGATATCCTGGATGGGGTCGAGTTTCCTTAGGACAGCCTGCAGCAATGACTCCCCAGAATCTTCATAATACTGTGGCCCAATCTCTTGAAACGAGGTTTCAATTATGAACTCGAGGATTTCAATTTCCAGTAACGCCCTTGAAATAGTGGGAGTGGTGCTTAATGAAACCATCAAGCGCAGCAATATCAGGAAAGGAGCGCGAAATTCTGCTGTTGATATATCAACACCCCCAGCAAATTCAAGGATTCCATGACCATATGCATTGAGTCCTGCAAGATGATAGGGTTTTAGTTTCGCCAACTCGTCATGTCGAAGTGCGTCTAGTACGTTTGGCATGAGTCTTTGAAACTTGTTGTCAACGTTGTTATTGCGCTAGTATCAGTACTTAAATGTACCTGGGTTCTCTGTACATTCGTATACAGAGCAATATCTCGCTCAACATCTCCTTCAGGTCATCTTGCCACTCGGATGACCACAGGTGAACAATGGCAGCTGCTATATCTTTCAAATCCATTTCTCCAATTTTGCGCATGATGAGAGGCAAGGCTCTTGTCCGAATGGACATACTGTACACAGAACTGCAAGTAGCATGCGAGTGAGAAAAGGAATTAGGAAGAAATATGAGCAACTTCGCTGACCGGGAAAGCTCAAATAAGTCACAATAGAGGCGTCCTCGAGCCTTCAAGTTCAGGTGTGTCATTGCATCTCGATCTTCTTGGAGAATAGATTCGATTCGAGCCAGCCTTCGTCGATATACAATTGCATCCACCCCTTTCACAACCACAGTCCCAAACCTTTTAATGGCTTTACCTGATAGTGCACCAGGGCCATGGATGGTAAATGAAGAATTAGTAGTGCCAGTGCTAGTCAAAATGGTACCAGTTTCCGTTTCTCTATCTTCACTCATGGTGGGGGGGATACAAGACAATAGCACCAGAGTGCATTTTTAAAGGTTGAAACCTGTTAGACATCAAGTGCTGCAGTGACCAATTTGCCCATTCCGATTCGAAAGCAGTGCAATATTCCGGAGAGAGGTGTGCGAGAATTTGGGTACAGATCGAAGATCGCAAGTTTGGAAGACTTAAATGGCATCCAATTGGCGCATCCATATTCCAGGCTCATGAGTGAACGACTCTCTAATCCTTGACCTCTTGTCAACAACATGTTAAAATTGGGCACAATTGCACTGCATCTCCCCTTACACCGATTTTCTTTCTCATCGACACTGACCGCACAGGATCTCAGGCCTCAGGCCCCAACAATCGTCAGCTTGAAGGATCAAGGTATCAACTTTGAAAGCTGTGGTTAGTAATTGTAAGCACTTGTAGCGCGTCGTGAACTTAGTATACCTTCTACGGCAGGGACGGGATACTACTGGGTAGTGCCGAGGCGGCAATCACTATGCTTGTAATACTGCTATATAAGAACTCACCTTTATTATCTCTCTCATGCTCTTCAGCGATCAACTGCCCACGAATATGCATCCCAGGATGCCAAACAGCATTTGTATGATACACTCCATCGGGTACACAACCTCCCCTTCTCGCCCCGCCCAATCAAAATCGATAGACTGGCATTCCCAATGAGCGTCGACGTCTTTGGCAGAGTCGGAGGAACGCAGGGGGGACCGCACGAATCATGAAGATTCCCATGAACGAAACCAAGTTTATTTCAGACAAAGCCTCTTTGATCGTGTCCACGCAAGGCTTGAAAAATCTGTCAAACCCATCGTACGGCGTAAAGTCGTCTTCCAGCATTTTCATAACCACCCATCCACATCCACCAAGGAGATCAGGGTTGTAACTCAACAGAGCGGGAGCCAAATCAGCTTGCGCTGCGGCCTTGTGCGCATCGATTCTATATCTTCCATATTCGAATTTAACGATGAGCTCACGACTTGCATCGTCCTCTGTGCGAGCGGTGAATACCAGCCGGATTTGACTAAGGCGCTGGAGTGGGACTGTGATTCTAGAAGAGGAGTTGTATCTCGGAGCGGGTATAGGGAAATGCAACCCGGTCATGGTTGACAGCGTAATCTTTTGAGTTTTTGGTATATGGTGTGAAGGGAGCGGAAGAGACGTCGGGGGCGGACATGAATCTGATGAGGTTTGTCATGGAAGGGGTATCGAACTGGTTGAAATAGAGTAGGGTGGAGTTCGATGTAGGTTTCCGTTGTTTGTATGGCTTGAATGTTGAATGTTTGGACCTGTAAAAGTGTAAGGCCGAAATCAGATACAAGGACTATGGTTGAAGCTTACGAATATAATGTACATACCATTGTGTATGATGAAGAGCGAGGGAAGCCTAGTTTTTCGCCCATCGCCTTTGAACACATCATCCGTGAGTATACGACGGGTACCTTTCAAGTAGCAAAGCACGATCTCAAACAGAGCGTCGGAGGTACTTTCTGTGAGTTCGTCTTGGACTTTGACGAGTAATGGGGCGATTAAAAGATCCATGGCATCGTTTAGATC
The DNA here is from genome assembly GCA_015501585.1 of Rhodocollybia butyracea. NCBI lineage: Eukaryota > Fungi > Basidiomycota > Agaricomycetes > Agaricales > Omphalotaceae > Rhodocollybia > Rhodocollybia butyracea. Next base: position 14,444 of record JADNRY010000231.1, read on the forward strand.
AACGCCCCCGTCGTTGTATAGTTTCCGAGGTTCTTCTTCGACAAGTTCAAACCGTCTAATAACGCGGATAACAACTCGTGGAATTTATGTAACCTCTTGTAGAGATTTTTATCAGCGTAACATCCTGAGAGATCGTCTCGCCATCTGTAAGCAGGAGGGGATAAATCTGAATGGAGAGGTGCAGAGGTGATATCTTGAACTGTGCGAATTCGGGTCGTAAGAGGGAAAGTGGAATGGGGTAGATGTTTTCTTGTTTAGGTCTCCCGATAGCGAGGGGTGCCGATTCGTTATCTTTTATGAAGGTAGAAGCTTGGCCACGTAGGAAGGAGAGATTCTATTTAGCTATCGTTATAGGCGGATCCGGCGGATTCTGGTCAATATATCACGCAGCTGCCTATACTGGGAGAGAGGGACGAGAAAGACACTGAAAATATGATTTCCGGGTGGAATGGGAACAGGAAGAGGCGTATACGGTAAGATTTTCTACAGAAGTGGTACCTAACAGCAATGATTTGAGGAAAAAGATGAGCGCGAATGGCGACGCACCAGAAGAGGCCATTCCTGGATGTTCTTTGCGAATGGGGGCAATAAATGAGTACTGAGTCCCAGGTATCTACTGCAGATTGGGATGTCCTATCGCGGTGTTCGACCACTTTTCCGTCTTCGATACCTGCGAACATATAAAGAATCTTACTCGCTGTCTGAGCAGTCTGAGTGAGAGATCGATCAACGTTGAGTCACAGTTCAGGTGACCGTGACAGTAACCGTGTACCGTGATCAATTGAAGACTCGGAGGCTTGGAACGAACCTACATCACTTTCGGCCACGTTTTTTTACTCGATGAATCTGATATCCCTTAAGTTGAACCACCCAAGGCCTATTTGCACCGTAGGCAATTCATCCCTTCCATTTATCTTTCTCATGTTTTTGCAGAAAATGGGTTCCCGTCGACCCACTCCATTGTCAACTTGTTCGATTTTCCCGTCAAAATTCAACCGAGAAACCTCCCAACCGATAACATTTACGCTCGCCTCTCATTCGTCGAGATGACGCTCGACCTGGTGATGAAACACCATTCTCTGGTAAGAGATCCTTCTTCTCTCCAACGGCCTCGAACACCAACAGGCTGGATAGTTACATGCTTCTGTGTCCACGATATTTTCAGCAAGTAGAATTCAGGGTGAATTTTAACATTATCAATGAGGATACGGTGAAATTGTACATACATTCTCGTTGCCCATCCGGCGTGCTTACTAATTATTCTTATGGCAGCAGCCGAAGAAAGTCTCTCCATCTTAATCTTCCTCACAGTACGTCGAGTCTTTACGATCTTCATGAGCTTTCCCATCTCATCATCTCTGTAGGAAATCCCAATTGACCAGACGATGGCTATAATAGGAATGCATCCTCCGCCTCCTTGTTGCCACTTGTATTCTGTTTCTCTCTCGTTTTGTTCGTCGTACGAAAGTTAGTATTTACCCATCGAGTCTTAGACTCTAAGTAGGTCTTTGTCTCGATTCCTATATCTCGTTTAGTATTGCTCGCGGAGTGTCAAGTTACAATAGCAACAAGTTAATCTAACGTCCGAAAAAAAGACATTTACTTTTTAATTTTTTTTTTGACAAGTTTTAATCTTTTACGTCCGAATAAAAAAAGACATTTACTTCATCGTGATGATGCCATCCATAGTCATGGATAGTCGTCGATCACAAATCGTATCCTTTTGATCCATACCTGACAGTCGTCAAAATCTTTTGAGCTTCGATCAGGATCAGGTTAAAAAGAAGGAAAGTAAGTAATAGACCACATACGTGACAGCTGAGTCCATCAGGTCATACTCTTCCAAACACTCTCCTACGTTCTCCATGATTGCGATGGTCAGCCCAAGGGAATTGATATATAGAGTACCCAGAAGGGAAGGTATTCCTGGTACGTTCCTCATTTCCTTCAAAGCGCTAAGCTCATTACCACTGACTAGTTTGGCAACGACTCTATCATTCGCCCAGACCTTCCCCGGCTTCAGGATCTTTGGAAAGTCCAGTGGCAGATTCTCGGACGAGTAAACCCTTAGTGAAAAAGTCAGAAATCAATGAACCCGAAATGCACGAAACTTACTGGAGATCACCGTAGACCTCTTGACCGTCAACAGTGATCCTGGTAAGATAAATCCTGTTAAAGATACTGTAGGTTGCTTCCGTGACATGGGTAAGGGCCAATTGAACTCGAGCCACCAGTCCTGCAGGTTCGACTCGCACTGTGCTTCTTCCCCGGATAAACCCATCCATTGTCGATGAAACATGCAGCAGGGCGAGAGTTTCCAAGATGAAATGACCCTGGTCAATAGTCGGGAATGAGATCTGAGGATGGAACTGGGACAGTACAGTAGCCATCCTGGCTGGATCTGAAGACCTCCACCTTGACATATATAGAGTATTATTGACGATGTATGCGATTCGGTATAGACTGGGGTGCCCTAACCAAACTGAAACAAATTTCTTGTCATTTTGGATGTTACATGTATACGCCTGGTGTAACAAGATATCAGCACTGAATGAATAACCAAACTGGAGACGACCTACCTGTTTAATGATTTCCCAAGCCAATTTTGTTCCCTTCATATTCACAAAATTGCCCGTTAACTCCTCAAGTGCTGCACTGTGAGATACAATGACAGGAAGTGTTTTATGTTCCCGGAGCAGGAATGGTTTTTCCTCTGGGCCGAAGACGGAGACCAGACAGAGCGTACCGTCATCAAGTACTGTCGTCGAAAGTTGGGATACTGCTCCTATTTCACCATGTAATGGATGTGATGCTGGGTGAATAATCTCGTTGATGATATCTGCGGCTTTCACTTCAGTTCTCCCCCGTACGCCCACGGAAGCTTCATCGACCTCCTTAATAATAGGATCTGCAAAAATTACAATTCGAAAAAATCAATGCCAAGGAGCCAAAATCACGAACCTCGTATAACACCGTGTTGTAAGCTTACTTCAATGCTGTTCCACTCGTCGCATTCATTCAGTCGAGCTACCGCGAGTGATTCGATGAATAGATCTATCACATCTTCTACCCAGGATGGATCCCTACCCACTCCTACGAGATTGCACGATTCCGGTAATCTCTGTGAGGGTTTACTAGTAGTAGTTTCCGGTGCGGATGCTGTGGGTATAGACTGAGAGGACAGCCCCGGTAACGTGCGGTCCAAAACTTCGAGTAAAGTACGAATGGAAGATCTCCGAGTTCCTCTTCTGTGAATCCACACACCGCCGACGTTCGTTTAATGCGAGGTATGGCGCGCGCCCAGCACAAGGCTCTCCTTCTAGAAGAGATGATAGTGCCATGCCAAGAAGCGTGCGCCCCTAAAACATATCCAGCTCTCGGGGGAAAAAGTGGTCAAAGCGCCAGCAGGCGCTAACTTACTACTTGCGGCGGCACTACAACAACCAGCCAGCCCTGTCTACTTCTAAAGCCGAACTATGGGCGAACGAAAAGGTCCTGCTCGTATACCCGTCACTGGATCCCAGAATCCGCCCTCTTGACTCTCTTGACTAGTATACAGATGTCAGGAAGACACGCAAGAAGACACGTCCAAGTAAATCGTTGCTCTTGACTCGAAAATGTCTGCTAACTGGAATTCCAATTATAGTTTCAAAATAGATTTACGCCTCAGTATTCCGTTTAGTGCCAGGAGTACCACAGCAAGTTCCACGACAGATTAACGGTTACCCACAGCTTTCAAAGTTGAACCTTGATACCTCGATCCTTCGAGCTGATGATTGTTGAGGTGTGTATACGATGAGTCAACGACAACTGGGTCCATGAGAGTAAGTGAGTCAATCACGGCAATCAGCTACAGCCAATTACTTGAGCCCAGTAGCCAACGACAATTGTTGATGACCGCAGTGGCTTTTCCTGGTCCGTGTATAAGTGGCATCATTCGCGGTACTTGGTGTTTACAGCTTTCAGCCTTTGATAAATGCATTTCTAGTGCTATTGCTCTGTCTCTGCCCCACCATGAGCGAAGAGAGTGAAACCGAAACTAGCACATTTGACTAGCACTGGCACTACTACTTCTTCATTTACCATCTATGGCCCTGGTGCGTTATCAGGTAGAGCCATTAAGAGGTTTGGGGCTGCGGTTGTGAAAGGGGTAGATGTCATTTTATACCGACTAAGGCTCACTCAAATCGAATGTATCCTCCGGGAAGGTTCACACACGACGACGAACCTGAACTTGAAGGCTCGAAAACGTCTCTATATTGATTTATTTGAGCTTTCCCGGTCAGTGAAACTGCCCAAATTTCAAGCTAATCCCTTTTCTCACTTGCATGCCACATGTAGTTCTGTGTACAGCGTATCGATCCGGACAAGAGCCCTCCGTCTCATCATGCGTAAAATCGGACAAATGGATTTGAAGGATATAACAGTTGCCATTGTTCACCAGTGGTCATCTAAGCGGCAAGATGATTTAAGGGAGATGTTGAAGGAGATGTTGTTCTGTATACGAATGTACAGAGAACCCAGGTACCTCTACTGATGCTAGTGCAATGACAACATTGACAATAAGTTTTAAAGACTCATGCCAAACGTACTAGACGCACTCCGAGATGATGGATTGGCGAAATTAATATCCTGTCATCTTGTAGGACTGAACGCATATGGTCATGGAATCCCCGAATTCGCTGGGAGCCTTGATATACTATCAACAGCAGAGTTTCGCGCTCCTTTCCTGAAATTGCTGCGCTTGATAGTTTCATTAAGCACCAGTCCCACTATTTCGAGGGCGTTACTGGGACTTGGAATTCTTGAGTTCATAATTGAGACCTCGTTCCAAGAGGCTGGACCACGATATGAAAACCCGGGGGAGTCATTGCTGCAGGCTATCCTAGGAAAACTCGACCCCATCCAGGATATCCACTCTATTCCATGGATCCAAGAGGTGATCAACCACAGAGTCATGAAGTTATCTGTTCGCCCCACCCTGGAATTTAAAAGCAAGAAAGAAGCGGAGATCCAAAGGCTCTCGGCGATTGAAAATATTCTCCAAAACAAAGATTCCGGCGCTGTGACAGACCCGAACTTCAAGACACAAGAACTTTACAGTGATTTACTTGAGTGGTCTTGGTGAGTAAACTTGCTGAAATTTCATTCTGGTTCGAGTTCCATTAACTCACTCTCATACTATGCAGTCCTGGACACAGTGTATTGACTCGGGCAAGAGCCTTCCGTCTCATCATGCATAAAATCGGAAGAAGTGATTCGGAGGATCTAGCAACTGCCATTGTTTGCTTGCCTTCATCTGATTGTCAAAATCTGTTGTGGGACATGTTCTTCTGTATACGAATATACAAAGGAACCAGGTGCGTTTGCTTAATCTAGCACAATGATGATATTGACGATATCTCTAAAGACTCATGTCAGACGTACTCCGAAATGCATCAGCACCTTTTGGTAGTCTAACTGCATATTATCTTGCAGGACTGGATGCATATAGTCATGAAGCTTGTGGTTTTCCTCAACAAGAAGTTGATGTGCCGGTGGCGAGAGCAGTATTTCGCACTCCTTTCCTGATGTCATTGCGGTCGATGGTTATGTTAAGTACCAGTCCCATTTTTTCGAGGGTGCTGCTGGGGCTTGAGATCCTTGAGTTCATACTTGAGACCTCGTTCCAAGAGGTTGGGTCACAGTATGAAGGTTTAGGGCTATCACTACTGCAGGTCATTCTAGAAAAACTCGACCCCGTTCAAGATATCTATTATATTTCGCAGATCCAACCGTCGATTGACTGCAGAGTATAGAATCATGCCTTACCATGTTAATTTGACTGTCTGTCTCCTGGGGAAAGGAGATTCAAAGGCTCAAAATAAGTAGGCTTGGAACCTCTGGGGTGACTGCGAACCTGAACTTAGAAGCTCAACAACCCCATATCAAGCTCCTCCGGGCTAGGGAAAAGCGGTCAAAGCGCTAACTTACTACTTGGGGCGGCACCGAGACCTTCTGCGGCGCTACAGCGACCAGCCCTGCCTAAGTACTTCTAAAGCCGAACTATGCGCATACGAAAAGGTCTTGCCGCTCGTATACCCATCAGATTCCAGAATCCACCTCTTAACTCTCTTGACTAGCATACTTAGTACAGGTGTCAGGAAGACAGGCCCAAGCAAATCGTTGCTCGTGACTCGGAAATGTTTGCCAACTGGAATATCAATTGTAGTTTCAAAATGAATTCCCGCCTCAGTAATGATCCCGTTTAGTGCCAGAAGGTGTTCCACAGCATATTCCACGACACGCTACAAGCGCTTACTAACGATTACCCACAGCTTTCAAAGTTGATACATTGATTCATCGAACTGATGATTGTTGGACAATGAGATATGATGAGTCACTGACAGCACTGGCGAGGGTCCGAAGTGAGAGTCAGTGACGGCAATCAGCCACAACCAACCACTTTCATTAGCCCAGTGTCCACCAACAATTGTTGATGACCGCAGTGACTTCTCCTGGTCCGTATAAGTGGCATCATTCGCGGTACTTGGTGTTTACAGCTTTCAGCCTTTGATAAATGCATTTCTGGTGCTATTGCTCTGTCTCTGCCCCACCATGAGCGAAGAGAGCGAAACGGAAACTGGCACCATTTTGACTAGCACTGGGACTACTACTTCTTCATTTACCATCTATGGCCCTGGTGCGCTATCAGGTAAAGCCATTAAGAGGTTTGGGGCTGCGGTTGTGAAACGGGTGGATGTCATTGTATACCGACTAAGGCTAACTCAAATCGAATCTACTCTCCGGGAAGGTTCAGACACGATGACGAACCTGAACTTGAAGGCTCGAAAACGTCTCTATCTTGATTTATTTGAGCTTTCCCGGTCAGTGAACTTCAAGCCCATATTTCATTCTAATTCCTTTTCTCACTTGCATGCTGCATGTAGTTCTGTGTACAGCGTATCGATCCAGACAAGGGCCCTCCGTCTCATCATGCGTAAAGTTGGAGAAATGGATTTGAAGGATATAACCGCTGCCATTGTTCACCTATGGTCATCTGAGCGGCAAGATGATTTGAGGGGGATGTTGAAGGAGATGTTGCTCTGTGTACGAATGTACAGGGAACCCAGGTACATTTACTGATACTAGCGCGATAACTTTATTGACAATAAGTTTCAAAGACTCACAGTGCCAAACGTACTAGATGCACTCCGACATGATGAATCGGCGGAACTAAAACCATATCATCTAGATGGACTAGATGCATATCATCTTGCAGGACTTGATGCGTATGGTCATGGAATCTTCGAGTTTGCTCAGGGTGTTGATATATCAAGAGCAGAATTTCGCGCTCCTTTCCTGAAATTACTGCACTTGATGGTTTCATTGAGCAACAGTCCCACCATTTCGAGGGTGTTACTGGGGCTTGAAATCCTGGAGTTCATAATTGAAGCCTCGTTTCAAGAGGCTGAGCCACAATACGAAGACCCAGGGGAGTTACTTCTGCAGGCCATACTAGAAAAACTCAACCCCATCCAGGATATCGATTCTATTTCACGGATACAAGGGTTGATCGACCAAAGAGTAGTCATGAAGTCAACTGTTTACGACAAAGTTGAACTTAAAGTAGGGGTCCAGAAGCTCTCGATGATCAAATATATTCTCCAACTCAAAGATGAGTCCGGTGCTGTGACAACCCCGAACACACAAAAACTTTACAATGATTTACTTGAGTGGTCTCGGTAAGTAAACTTCCTTAAATTTCATTTGATTCAATTCACTCTAATGCTACATATAGTTTTAAGTACAATGTATCGATTCGGACAAGAGCCTTTCATCTCATTATGCGCAACATTGGAAGAAGAGATTCAAAGGATCTCGCAACTGCCATTGTTCACCTGCCTTCATCGCTGTGTCGAGATCTGTTGTGGGATATGTTCTGCTGTATACGAATGTACAGGTACGTTTGTTGAATCTGACGCAATAATTGATATTTACAATATGTATCTCTAAAGACCCATGTCAGACGAACTAGAGCTACTTCGAAATGACGAATCAGCACCTCTAATGTCCTATTATCTTGCAGGACTGGATGCATATGGTGATGAAGCTTGTGGATTCTCTCAACAAAAAGTTGGTGTACCAACAGCGGTATTTCGTGCTCCTTTCCTGATATCACTGCACTCAATGGTTTCGTTAAGTACCAGTCCCACTTTTTCGAGAGTGCTACTGGGGCTTGAAATCCTCGAGTTCATAATTGAAGAGCGCATAAATGAAACCTCATTTCGGAAGATTGGGCCACAGTATGATGATCCTGGGGAGTCACTGCTGCAGGCTATCCTAGGAAAACTCGACCCCATACAGGATATCCACTCTATTTCACGGATCCAAGATTTGATTCAAGAGTTGATCGACTACAGAGTAGCCATACAGTCTACTGTTCGCCCTGAAGTGGAATTTAAAGCAGTGGGGATCCAGAGGCTCTCGGTAATTGAAAATATTCTGGAACAAAAAGAGTCCAGCGCCGTGACAAACCCAAACTTCAAGACACAAAAACTTTGTAGTGATTTACTTGAGTGGTCTCGGTATTGAAATTTCATTTTGATTCTATTAATAACTCACTCTCATGCTATATATGCAGCCCCGGGTACAGTGTATTGACTCGGGCAAGAGCCTTCCGTCTCATCATGCACAAATCGGAAGATGGGATTCAGAGGATCTAGCAACTGCCATTGTTCATTTGCCTTCATCTGAGTGTCATAATCTGTTGTGGGATATGTTCTTCTGTATACAAATGTACAAAGAAACTAGGTGTGTTGACTTAATCTAGTTAGTGCAATGATGATATTGACAATATTTCTGAAGACTCATGCCAGATGTACTCCAAAATACATCAGCGTCTTTTAGTAGTCTAACAGCCTATTATCTTGCAGGATTGGATGCATATAGTCATGAAGCTTGTGGTTTTCCTCAACAAGAAGTCGATGTACCGAGAGCAGTATTTCGTGCTCCTTTCCTGATGTCACTGCGCCTGATGGTTATGTTAAGTACCAGTCCCATTTTTTCGAGGGTGCTACTGGGGCTTGAGATCCTTGAGTTCATATTTGAAACCTCGTTCCAAGAGGTTGGGTCACAGTATGAAGTTTTGGGAGTGTCGCTACTGCAGGTCATCCTAGGAAAACTTGACCCTATTCAAGATTTCTATTATATTTCACAGATCCAATCATTGTTGGATTTTCGTAATGTTATGTAGGAACAGAACTGTAGTCAGCAGCCGTTTGTCTCTCTCTCTCTTCTGACCATCACAGAGAGGACAACTGGAATACACTTGTTGCTGTCTGTTTTACCCAAGATTTTACCTCAGGTCAGAAAAGCGTGAAGGTAGTAGTATCATCAACTTGAGTTAGTGTCTTTCGGTGCGTATCGTATTATATCTAACTACTCTGACTTTATCTCTCTATTTTTTTTTTGTTACTAGATCCCCCACCCGTCTCTTGGGGCCATTGCCAGCACTATTGACAGAACTCGACTGTCCACCTATGAACATGCCTTCTGGCGTGGCAACTTGTACATGAACCACACCGACGTTGTGTAAACTTTTATCGATCACCGTCGACACCATGGCACGCCATCCAATGAAACGCTTGCTGTCATCGACGGGTCGAGACTATGGAGTGACGATTCATAGTAACCTTCTTCCCTCATCCGTTGTCCCAAGCACTTTCTGGCGATAACTCTGTGCAATAATACACGGTTTGGCTCTCTTGTATGGCCTAGCCTTGTTCAAGCGCTGGCATCTTATTCATTCCTGCGCGAAGCTCCACTCCTCTTCCAGGGTTACGTTATCTTTGTCCGATGAGCTACGACAAGCTGGATTTCAAGGTCGGGATTAGCGAGTTGGTACGAGCAACTTAAAGAACAGAGGCCGGCCGTAGGAAGCTGGAGACCGAGAGGTACGTTGGATTTGGGTTCACTTAGTATTGTTGTTGTCTTGCACTTCTTCAGTGTATATTTATCTTCTGTGATCGATGTATTACAAGGGATACTATAGTAAGGTGAGGCATAGCTGTAATGATGTATCTGAGCATCCAGTCTTTATTGAAAGTAAAGCGCGACATGCGAGTGTAAAGTTACAAACTTACAATAGCAGAAATCAAATCAACCTAGAGTCCAAAAAAAGACAACTTGGGCTTGGGAGAGGTATTCGGACATGATGCTGGGGATGTTTCGAGTAGAGTCTCGTCAGTGGCGGTGGTGACTGCAGTGGTGTCGGATTTTTCAGTAAGGAATAAAAGATCTGGGCATTCCTGACCCAGAATATGGCACTCGATGCCTGTCGTTACTCTTTCGGCCGCACCGTAGTCCACGACGAAATAAGAGTCCGACTTCGACTTCACAAAATTGGGAGCGTGATTCACATCGTGATGATGCCATCCATAGTCATGGATAGTCGTCAAAATCTTTTTGAGCTCCGATCTATGATCAAGGTCAGGAAAGAAGGAAAGCGAGCAATATAGACCACACACGTGACACCTGAGTCTATCGGTTCGTACTCTTCCAAGCACTCTCCTACGTTCTCCATGAATGTGATGGTCAGCCCAAGGGAATTGATATATAGAGTACCCAGAAGGAGAGGTATGCCTGGTACGTTCCTCATTTCCTTCAAAGCGTTGAGCTCATTATTGTTGACCACTTTAGCAACTGCTCTATTGTTCTCCCAGACTTTTCCTAGCTTCAGGACCCTTGGAAAGTCCAGTGCCAGTTTTTCAGATGAGTAGGTCCTGAGGAAAGAGTTAGAAATGGATGGATGTAGAAAACACACGAAACGTACCGGAGATCACCATAGACTTCTTGACCGTCAACGATAATTTTGGTATGATAAAGCCTATCGAAGATGCTACAGGTCGTTTCCTTGGACAAGGGCCAACTGGACTCGAGCCACCAGTCCTGAAGGATTGATTCGCTTTTCACTTCTTCCCTGGATAAACTCATCCATCATTGATGAAACATGTAGCATGGCGAGAGTTTCTAGGATGAAATGACCCTGGTCGATGGACGGGAACGAGATCTGAGGATGGAACCGGGGCAGTACAGTAGCCATCCTGGCTGGATCTGAAGACCTCCAGCTCGACATATATAGAGTATCCTTAGTGATGTATGCGATTCTACATAAGCCGGGATGCCCTAACCAAACTGGAATAGGTTTCCGGTCTTTTTGGACGTTGCGTGTATATGCCTAGTACAACGAGATATCAGCGCTGCACAAAAATCACCAAACTGAGGACGAAATCACCCAACTGAGGACGACATACCTGTTTGATGATTTCCCAAGCCGATTTTGTTCCCTTCATATTGACAAAGTTTTCGGATAACTCTTCAAGACCTGCGCTGTGAGATACATGAACAGGCAGTGTTTTATGTTCCCAGAGCAAGAATGGTCTTCTCGCTAAGCTGAAGAAGGAAACCATGTCTGGACGGATCGTACCATCACCGAGTACCGTCGTTGAAGGTTGGGAAACTGTCGATATGTAGCTATGCAACGGATGGGATGGTCTGCGAATCATACGATTGATTATGCTTGCGGTCGAGATCATGTTAGTCCCCCAAGTGTCCACGGCAGCTTCACTAGTCTCTTCAATACCAGGCGCTGGAAAAATCAGGGTTTGAAAAATCAAGGAATTAAAACCACGAACCATATGTGATAGTTCCCAACCTTAGTTCAATGGTGTTCCATTGGTCGCATTCATTGAGCTAGTCAACCTCAAGCGATTCAATGAAGGAGTCTATGGCATCGTCTACCCAGAATGGATCTTTACCCACTCCTACGAGGTTGCATGCTGCCGGTAACCTCTAAGGATTTACTTTCCACTGCGGACTCGGATGTTGTAGATTCAGACTGGGAGAACAGCCCTGGTAACGTACGGTCCAGAACTTCGAGTAGAGAACGAATAGGAAGAGCTCCAAATTCCTCCTCTGTGAGTCCACACACCGCTGACGTTAGTGAGTCAATGGGATGTATGTCGCCCCTCCCCGCCCAAGGCTCCCCTTCGAGAAGAGATTAGTCACTGCGCCAGCGTCAAAAAAATATCGGGCGAAATTATCGCCGAAAGTATTGTTGTAATTACTTACCTTTTTCAATAAGAATTACGGTTGAAAAATCTTATGAAAAATACATTGTAATTGATTGTCTTTTTCTTTTGAAATCTCGCCGGTAATCAATTGTATATTTCGCTCGAAAAAGGCAATGAGATTACTTATCTATTTCGCTCGTGATTAATTAAAAATTTCGAGCGAAATTTTTACAAGGTAATAACTGGAAGTTCGGTCATGTGATGTACATCTGACAATACTTTAGGCGGATATGAGGGCAGAACTGGATGGAGGTGTAGTTATTTTATGTCTGGAGTTTTGTTCTGACGACTGGCACGGCCATACATATACAGTATCCCGTAAGTCGCGTTCAAAGACAGGAAGTGTTGTCCAATACAGATCACATGACCGAACTTCCAGTTATTACCTTGTAAAAATTTCGCTCGAAATTTTTAATTAATCACGAGCGAAATAGATAAGTAATCTCATTGCCTTTTTCGAGCGAAATATACAATTGATTACCGGCGAAATTTCAAAAGAAAAAGACAATCAATTACAATGTATTTTTCATAAGATTTTTCAACCGTAATTCTTATTGAAAAAGGTAAGTAATTACAACAATACTTTCGGCGATAATTTCGCCCGATATTTTTTGACGCTGGCGTAGTGAGTAGTGGAAGAAATCGATGATACCGGCGCTAACTGCATCAAGCGCCCACTTTCAGTATGTCTCTTTGGTGCTCGATGTATCATGATTCTAATTCATGAACGGGTATAGTTAAGTCAGAGTAGCTAGTATAATGCATTTAAGTGTTAAGTGTTAAGTTTATATCAAAATTAAAGCGCAATGCATGAGGGTTAAAATACAATAATAGCAACAAATAAATCTAAAGTCCAAAAAAAGACATCTACTCTGGCTTAGGGGAGTTGTTTGGGGATGGTGCTGGGGACGTTTTGAGTAGAGTCTCGTCAGTGGCAGAAGTGACCGCGGTCGTGTTGGACAGTCCCAAGAATAGAAGATCTGGGCATTGCTGACCCAGAGTACACTCGATGCCTGTCGTTACTCTTTCGGCCGCACCGTAGTCCAAGACGAAATAAGAGTCTGACTTCGACTTCACAAAATTGGGAGCGTGGTCCACATCATGATGATGCCGTCAAAATCTTCTTGAGCTCCGATCTATGATCAAGGTCAGGAAAGAAGGAAAGCGATTAATATTGACCACATACGTGACAGCTGAGTCTATCGGTTCGTACTCTTCCAAGCACTCTCCTACGTTCTCCATGAATGTGATGGTCAGCCCAAGGGAATTGATATACAGAGTACCCAGAAGGAGAGGTATGCCTGGTACGTTCCTCATTTCGTTCAAAGCGCTGAGCTCGTTATTGTTGACCACTTTGGCAACTGCTCTATCATTCTCCCAGACCTTCCCTGTCTTCAGGACCCTTGGGAAGTCCAACACCAGTTTCTCAGACGAGAAACTCCTAAGGGAAAGAGTTAGAAATGAATGGACATGGGGACCACACGAAACTTACTGGAGATCACCATAGACTTCTTGACCGTCAACAATAATTTTGGTACGATAAAGCCTATTAAAGATGTTGCAGGTCACTTCTTTGACGTGGACAAGAGCCAACTGGACTCGAGCCACCAGTCCTGAAGGATCGATTCGCTTTGCACTTCTTTCTTGGATAAACTCATCCATTATCGATGAAAGATGTAGCATGGCGAAAGTTTCCAAGATGAAATGACCCTGGTCAATGGGCGGAAACGAGATCCGAGGATGGAACTGGGACAGTACAGTAGCCATCCTAGCTGGATCTGACGACCTCCAGCTCGACATATATAGAGTATTGTTGATGATGTATGCGATTCGGTATAGGCCGGGATGCCCTAACCAAACGGGTATGGGTTTTCCGTCCTTTTCGACGTTACTCGTGTATGCCTAGCACAATGACATATTAAAACTAAACGAATCACCAAACTGGAGACGACATACTTGTTTGATTATCGCCCAAGCACTTTGGTTTCCCTTCACATCGACAAAGTTGCCCGTTAACTGTTCAAGTGCTTCACTATGGAATACGTTCACAAGAAGTGTTTTATGTTTGCGGCGCTCGAATGTTTTTTTCGTCATTTCACCGAAAAAGGAAACCAGGTCTGGATGGACCGTACCGCCACCAAGTACCGCTGTTGACTGTTGGGAAAATGTTCCTATGAAGCCGTACAACGGATGAGACGGTCTTCGAATAATATAATTGATCATGCGTGTAGCCATCGTCAGCTTCATTGCCCAAGCGTCGACGGAAGCTTCGTATGTCTCATCAATAGCGATATCTGGGAGATATCAGGGTTTGAAAAATCAAGAATCAAAAACACGAACCGCATAGAAGAAATTTCAAGTCTCTTTCGATGGTATTCCAGCCATCGCACTTGTTGAGCTGGTCTACCTCAAGCGATTTAAGGAACAGGTCTATAGCATCGTCTATCCATGATGGGTCTCTACCTACTCCTACAAGTTTGCAAGGTATCGGCAGCCTTTGCGAAGCCCTAGTTTCGGGTGCAGTTGCCGGGGATTCAGAGAGGGAGCGTAGCCCAGATAACGTACGGTCACAAACTTCGAGCAGAGTACGAATGGGAAGAGCTCCGAATTCATCTTCTGTAAATCCACACACCACTGACGTTGGTTCAAAGAGTATTAAGTGGCTCCGCCCCGCCCAAAGCTCTCCTTCGAGAAGAGATGATAATGGTGACGTCATCATTGTCTGACATGTTAAGAAGCGAAAGCATGGGCGCCTAGAACCTTAGGCTCCTCCGGCCCGGAAGCAAACTCTGACCACAGCGCCAATTCCGACCAATGAATCTGATCACTATCTTTACTCTCTTATTCTGCTGTGAAAGCATCGAGGATTGCTATGTATATTCTACTACACAATGGTTGGTGGGTCTGTAAACAGTAAGCACTACTAAGCATATCTACCCAGTCTGGAGCAGTCTGACTTTATTAAATTCCTCCTCCAATTTTTAGATTTGCGGCCAAAAAGGACTGAAACCACCAGCTTGCTCGTCAACTTGTGCATGAGGCCACACTAATTTTGTCGGCTTTCTAAACTTCAAACACTGATGAGAAAACCCGCGAAAATGTGTTTATTATCTCTGGTCGCAACGACGCTCTCCTGAGATTAACAAGGACGAGTCAACCGGCGCTACGTTGTATCCCATTGAGGTAAACATTCAACGCCAACAGTCAGACCTCTGCTTAATATTTAAATATATTGTAGAAGGAAGACACCCAATTTCACTTTTACATAAAGTGTTTGTTGTCTCGATTCCTGATGGTAATACACTGAACTTGAATCTAGTCAAAATCTAGTCAATTCATGTTGCGTCAGGTCTATCTGGCTTTGCAGCATAAGCATTGGGTGTGGAACACGGTGCACTTCATCTGAGATCTCTTTGGTTTTCTTGCTCCCGATTTTCGATGACTTTGGCTCTCCGACGACTGCGGATGCGGTTGACAGTCACAGCTTGACTACAGGTTTTAGGTCGCATCGTGGTTCGTGTCCACCTTTACTCGCGATTTCTACATATAGCATCCTACGTCCTCTATCACTGACGCTAGCGATAGTCTGGCCATTTGACTTATACTCTCAATCTTATTCATCAACGTTCCGACAAACCTACTGGTCGTCGATCTATGTCTGACGACTATCCGAGTCTTCTTCGTAAGGTGCTCACAACTTTCCAGTTCACTTACTCATTTCATATTCAGGCTCGGAGCAGATGAGCTTGGTGCAGCTCTTCGTACCGACAGAAGTTGCTCATGATACAGTGGCTCAACTTGGTGAATTAGGGAATGTCCAGTTTAAAGATGTACGCTTTATACAGCTTGAAATCTGACACACAACTTACCATTTTCTCTCCAGCTAAATCCCAATGTTAACCCTTTCCAACGTTCCTTCGTCGGTGAAATTCGTCGTATTGACGAAATGAGTCGCCGCGTACGTTTCTTTGCAACTAGAATCCAACAAGAACAGGATGTTGTCCCCATTCGTCCTCTGCCTGAATCGGCACCTATCAATACCACTGGTCCTCGTGCCGCACAAACTATGGATGAACTGGATGTCACTCTCGCCGCACATGAACAACGTCTCACACAAATGAATGATAGCTACCAGGAACTGAGCGAGAGAACCAAAGACTTGGTTGAAGCTCGTCATGTTTTGCGCGAGACCGCTGTGTTCTTTGACAAGGTCCGTCCTCTCAAGCGGCCATAAATTCTTCTTCTCATTAGTCGTACAGGCACAGGTTCAGCAGATCAATATCAGAACGTCATTCGATGACTCTGCTGCGCCCCTGCTGCGGAACGACGACTGCGAGAACCAGTACTCCTCTGGCGCTGTGGGCCAGTTTGATTTGGAGTAAAGATGCATTCAACAGACTTCCAGACCTTGTTTCTCACCCGTCTTTCAGATTCATCGCTGGTACTATTGACAGAACTCGAGTGTCCACCTTCGAACGTGTCCTCTGGCGTGTATTGCGGGGCAACTTGTACATGAACCACACCGACATTGTGGAACCTTTCATCGACCCAGTCACTCGTGAGGAAACCCGCAAGAATGTGTTTATCATCTTCGCCCACGGCGATGTTATCCTTGCCAAGATCCGCAAGGTCGCCGAGTCTATGGGCGCCACATTGTATCCCATTGATGCCAATGCCGACAAACGGGCAGACACTCTACGTGAAGTAGAAGGAAGGCTCGAGGACATCCAGAACATCCTTTACAATACTGGCTCTACTCGCAGGTCCGAACTGATCAAAATTGGCGAGAGTTTGAGGAACTGGCAAGAAGTGGTTAGAAAGGAAAAGCTGATTTACGAAACCCTGAATCTGTTCAACTACGATTTGAGGAGGAAGACGCTCATCGCCGAAGGATGGGTGCCCACCAGAGACATTTCTGGCATTCAGATTGCGCTTCGACGTGCTACGGTATGCTCTATTCTGCCGCTGGTAGGGGCTTGACTTATTCTTTTTCAGGTAGAATCCGGAGCGAGTATTCCTCCCATCGTTCATGAGCTTCGCACTCACAAGACTCCGCCTACTTTTATACGCACGAATAAATTTACGGAAGGCTTTCAGACAATCATGGACAGCTATGGTATCGCGTCGTACCAGGAAATCAATCCCGGGCTTTTCGCAGTCATTACCTTCCCATTCTTGTTCGCTGTCATGTTCGGTGATATTGGTCATGGTTTTATCATCTTTGTCGCTGCGCTTTACATGATTCTTGCTGAGCGCAAGTTGGCGAAGATTGAACTTGATGAGATGATAAGTCCATTCTTCTAGTAAGTCGTACCGGTCAGCCCTTTCTACAGGTTCTAACCAAATTTCAGCGGTCGTTACATTATACTGCTCATGGGTCTGTTCTCGATGTACACGGGTCTGATGTATAACGATATCTTCTCGAGATCTCTCCATCTCTGGCATTCTGCATGGGACTTTTCTACCACTGGCGAAAAACTTGTCGGTGTTGACAACGGCTACAGATATCCGTTCGGTCTCGATCCTGGCTGGCATGGAGCCGATAACAATCTTGTTTTTCTCAACTCGTACAAGATGAAGATGTCCATCGTTCTCGGTGTTATTGATGTATGTCTCCTCTTCCACCAAGGACTTTTCAACCCACATCGTTCCATAGATGACTTTTGCGCTGTGCTTGCAACTCTTCAACCATATCAGGTTTAAACGTTCCCTCGACATCTACGCCAACTTTGTCCCTCAGATGATTTTTCTCCAGTCCATCTTCGGTTACCTCGTCATTTGCATCCTATACAAATGGTCGATCGACTGGTCAAAGGCATCTACATCACCTCCTTCACTATTGAACATGCTCATCTCGATGTTCTTGTCTCCTGGCAAAGTTGATCCTGCGGAACAACTCTACCCTGGACAACCTTTCGTCCAGGTTATTCTGTTGCTCCTTGCGGCGGTCTGTGTGCCTTGGTTATTGGTGACGAAACCATACTTTGCATGGAAGGAGATGCACCAGATAAAGAAGCAAGGATATGTTGGGATAGCAGGAAACGATGAGAGCTTGGACGGCGTATTGGAGGATGAGGAGGAAGGGGCTGTTGTAGAAGACGGAGACGAGGATGAACAAGTATGTTTGTTCTTCGAAACCAGTATTGCTGGAAACTGATCTCTCTTTTTACTTCAATAGCACGACTTTGGCGATGTAGTCATTCATCAGGTTATACACACAATCGAGTTTTGTCTGAATTGTATCTCGCACACTGCGTCATACCTCCGTCTTTGGGCTCTCTCGCTTGCACATGCTCAGCTTTCCGAGGTGTTCTGGTCCCTGGCTCAGGCGTTGCAGTCGACCCTTGACCCTGGTATGATAGGCTGGATTATTTCGGTCATTGTCTGGCTGATGTGGTTTTCGTTTACTGTGGGCGTTTTGTGTTGCATGGAGGTGGGTTTTTTATAATCGACTATAATCTCGTTTGGACGCTTATGGCCCATGACCATTAGGGTCTTTCGGCTTTTTTACATGCCCTTCGATTGCACTGGGTCGAATCGAACAGCAAGCATTTCGAAGCAGGTGGTTATGTACGTGATTCTTTCTGCTCTTGGACCTTGGCATCTTGACCACTTTATTGCAGGCATTCGCCCCGCTTACTTTCGTCGATTTGGATTCGAAGGAGTAGAACTGTACTGTAGCTTTCCTGGCTTTCGATTGGTCATATGAGTATGGAATGGTGGATGTGAACATAGCTTGGATCGATTTGAGGATACTGAACGCCTATCGAATGTGGGTCTCGAAGCCAGCGTCGCTGAGATGTAGTTCAACACTTCGAAGTGAAAGTTACGTGAAATTTACATTGGCGATGTCTCCCAATTTGTCAGCAATACGCGGCCATCCACATCGTCCGGTTGAATCATGGTCTCCAACAAGGAAGAAGCCAATCCTCCAGGAACAGTATGATCATCTGCCGCTACAGTGTTAGGTTGCCTGGAGACTTCGACCCTTCATCTTCTGGTTCACGGAGGAGATATCTACTGCTTTTGAATATGAGTGGATTCTATCGGAGTAGATGGAGACAAAGACTTGTGGACGCTCTCAGCCTTGTTGGTTGGCTGTCTGTGGGAAGGGCGGTGGGTGAACAATCCAAATGACCTGTTGTCGCTCAGGCTAGGAGGATCCCGTCTACTTAGCGATGATGAAAAAAGGAGGATGTCTGCTTCCACAGCCTCTGTGAGTGGTTCTCGTTCGTTTTCGCCACGTAAAGACTCCAACTCAGGCGCGTCAAGTTTCGCCAGTTCGTGTATTATCGGTCTACTGCATTCATCTTTCGTGATTCGGTGTCTGATATGCGTTCATTTTCGCTGGAGCTGGACTTTACGACATAAGCTGGATGTAAGGAGGAACACCGTATCGGAAATTATGCATTATGACTAGGCTCTAGCCATCTGCCTGATCGAATTTTGCTGCCTCCAATTTCACGCCTTAGTCAATGACACTCAGCGAGTCAATCGTTCCGAATTCCTAAGTTTGTTGCGGTAGTTGCGGTGATTTGGGGTACATGATGTGGTTTGTGCTTCTTATCTGTCATCACCTTGAGCTCGATGCTAATTTATCCCGTGTACTTTTTACTCTTTACATGCCGTGCCCGAAGGTGGATATCATTTCTATCGTCGCAGGCACCAGTTAATTTCGTGGATTTAGATTTGAAAAACTCAGCAGAGTTTCCGATCTCTTGAATAACCGCTTTCTTTCTTTCGATCCGACTGTCCGCTTTGAAGTTAACAGGGTTTTATGTCAGAACAAGTCTTTTCGAGTGTCGCGAGCAGGTACGCTGCGCATTGTTACTACTTACTGTAATCGTGCCACGATATCATCAGACCAAGTTACTCTCTTCAGTCTATCTCTAGGTTTCCTTCAGGGTGGACCCTCGATCTGGCCTCGATTCGGGACAGAACACTGTAAGCCAAATCTGATCATGTCTGTTCTCTTGAAGTTCGACAGTGACGTATTCCAGGTGAAGGAGAAGTCGTGGCCCCAGGTGTCCTGGAGTGGTCTATGTTTTACGTCTTGGAACGTGGCTATACGCTCGATTATGGTGAGAAAGGCAAGATATGTTATAGTGCATACGACGTGGGTGTACATCTGGTGTACATAAACATACTTCGCACATATTCCAGAAGAGTCTGGTGTGGGGAATCGGATACACGTTCGTTCTTTGTAGTCAATAACAAATTGATTGTAGTGGGACCGACGAGTATCTTCCGGTTGTCCGGGAGTGATGATGATAGGAATTGGCTGCTTGTTGTGATATCAAACACCTGAAGACATACAGAACAAAAGAAGATCGGAGAGCCGAGCTACTTGAACTACTTACAAAAACTATAGCTGGCAGATGGAGTTTCATCGACCGCTAGTATGATATATGATTGTTGGCATCGCATGCAGTTCCAAGAGCCAATTTCAACGGATGGCCGGTCATCCATGTCCATCACGATTCACGACAGCCTCCACGATGCCTCGAACGATTGTACGTTAAATTTTGAATATATAATACTACAAGCTGTGGTTTATTGTAAGTACAAAGGATACAAAGGTAAGCAAGAGGGATGCCTCAAGGCTTCAGTGCTTTGTATGTGTTGACTAAAGCTTCCACTCATCGACATGTAGTCGATCTGATTCATTTCTAAGTAACTCTCGGCGGAACATGGCTCCAATCAAGCGAGTTAGGCCCCAGTGGTTTAATTAAGCGACAGTGCTGGGGGTGAAAATTCAGCGAAATATTAGGGTCAAAGGCCCTGGACACGCGTAGGTAGAGTTGTGGCCAAATTGAGTACCAAGATTAGTATTATTACTTCAATCAAACTTCAGCTTGTTGTGCGTCGTAAATTGGTCGTAAAAGGCAACCATCGGAGCTTCAGACATTCAATTGGGGAATGTCAGCTGGGCGGTGTGGGGAAGTATTAGATCAGATGACTAGGGTTAGGATTAGATATAAAGTAATCGTCGTTTGTCTCGCTCTGCATTTTTTTCTCTTTCTGCTCCATAGAGGTATGGATCTTCGTTACCGTCGTTTTGTGCTCAAAAACTCACAATTTCGTCTCCTAGGCATTTTTCTGCCATTTCATAGAGATTAGAGCGTTTGTATCCTTGTCAGCCTTTGTCTGCGAAATCACCTCTTAATCACAAACATATCATACAAGGTACTTCTTCGTTGAAAAATCCGACTGATTTTTGCCAACCGATCTGTGTAGATATCACCTTTAGAAATGCCTGCTGCTACTGCCACCTCTCCCGCTGTAACCTCGCCTGCTTCTCTCAAAGCTGCCGTCGCGCCTGTCGAAGGTCAGGTCGATGTCTCAGCACTTTTTGTTAGCGACAAGGCTTCTCGCAATGCTGCCGTTGCGCATCTCGTCTCTGTTGCCTCAAAAGAAGGACCTTCTGCCCTACAGTCTGCTGGTTTCCAGGACGCTGTACTCAAGGCTCTCGCCGACAAAAAGTCCCCTGCCGCCCGTGAAGGTGGTGCTGAGGCTGTCCTCGCCTTTTCCAAAAATGGAGCTGTCAAAGCTCTTGAACCGAGTTTTGTCAACTCTGGCATCTACGCTGCTCTTCTCGAGACGTTCGCCGATAAAATGCCCGCTGTCCGGACAGCTGCAGTCGAGGCCGTCAGGGAGTTTGTTGCCGCTATGAACCCTTGGGCTACCGCCCTAATTCTTCCCGCTCTTCTTCACGAAATAAAAACCGCTGGTAAATGGCAAATCAAGACCGGTTCTCTGACCATCTTGAACCAGCTTGTCACAAGCGCCCCCGTCCAGATGTCGCGTCTCATGCCGGAGATCATTCCCGTTCTCGCTGAAGCCATCTGGGACACCAAGGCCGATGTGAAGAAGGCCGCCCGTGATTCGCTCACAAAGGCCACAGCTCTTGTGTCGAACAAGGATATCGAACGCTTTATCCCTGCACTTATTAAAGCTCTTATTAATCCAGTCGAAGAGGTTCCTAATACCATTATGCTCCTCTCGGCTACCACATTCGTTTCTGAAGTAGATTCCCCAACGCTTTCTCTCATGGTTCCTCTTCTTGCTCGTGGTCTTAGCGAGAAGTTGACTTCCACCAAGCGAAAAGTCGCAGTGTAAGCAGTTTTTTTTTCGCTCTTGTTTGTTTAGTACTTATTTTTGGTTCGTAGTATCGTCGACAACATGGCCAAGCTCGTCGATTCTTCAGTCACTGTCCGTCCTTTCATTCCCAAGCTCCTCCCGGGTCTGATCAAGGTCGAGACTACCATTGGTGACCCCGAAGCTCGTGGTGTCGTCGGCAAGGCCATTGCTACTCTCCGCCAAGTCGGCGAGGTACCAGAATCCAGCGATGGATCTGATCTGCCTCCCATCAAGCAAGCCGAGGCTAGTCAGCTCGCCAACTCGCTTACTGCGATTTACAAAAAACTTGGTGGTCAAGTTTCGCCCGCCAATGTCTCCGTCATGTACGCTTCTACTCTCGCCGCCAACCTTGTCAACCTTAAGAACTTTGACGTTCCTGAGTGGGATACCCTCGCTTCCTACCTCGCCTTTGCTACCGCCACTCCCGATGCCGTCTCCGTTGCTCGTGAGTGGGTTGTCCGCTCTGCTACAGAGGACACTGGTGAGGAAGAAGTTCTGGAGGACGAGGAGGAAGGCGAGGACCTCTGTAACTGCCAGTTCTCTTTGGCTTACGGTGCCAAGATCCTGCTTAACACCGCTACTCTCCGTCTCAAGCGTGGCCACCGCTACGGTCTCTGCGGTAAGAACGGTACCGGAAAGTCAACTTTGATGCGTGCTATCACCAACGGGTTCGTTTTATAAATAATCCGCAGACTTGCTTGTTCTAATTTTTTCGTTGATAGACAAGTCGAAGGTTTCCCATCTCCTGATGAAGTCAGGACCTTCTACGTTGAGCACGACATTGATGGCAGCGAAGAAGATACCAGTGTTCTCTCGTTCATTCTCACCGACAAGCGTATTCAAGGTTCTGAGGCTGAAGTCATCGAAACGCTTGCATCTGTTGGTTTCACCGACGAGCGTCAGAAGCAGGCTATTGGATCCCTCTCTGGTGGTTGGAAGATGAAGCTTGCCCTTGCTCGGGCTATGCTTTTCAAGGCTGACATCCTCTTGCTTGATGAGCCTACTAACCATCTTGATGTCGTCAACGTCGCTTGGTTGGAGAACTACCTGACCAACCTCAAGACCTGTACCTCCAGTATGTCGTTTTCACTCTCTTGTTATTGTTTTTTTCTAACATTTGCATAGTCATTGTCTCCCACGACTCTGGCTTCTTGAACAACACCATCACTGACGTCCTTCACTTGAACCGCTTCAAGCTCAGGAGATACCGTGGTAATCTCGAGAAGTTCGTCCAGGCTGTTCCTGAGGCCAAGTCCTACTACACTCTCGAGGCTGCTGAGGACTACAAGTTCAAGCTCCCTGACCCTCCTCTCCTTGAGGGTGTCAAGACCAAGGAAAAGAGTTTGTTGAAGATGTAAGTTTTTCTTTTTCTCGCCCCGAGCTGGCTTTTTCTTACATCTCTTCAGGCGTAAGGTCGGCTTCCAATACCCCACGCAACCTGTCCAACAGCTCTACGACATTACGCTCCAAGTCTCACTCTCCTCTCGTGTTGCCGTCCTCGGTCCTAACGGTTCCGGAAAGTCGACCCTCGTCAAGCTGCTCATCGGTGACATGGAGGCCAACAAGGGTGGTGAGATCTGGAAGCACCCCAACTTGGTCATTGGTTACGTCGCGCAACACGCTTTCCACCATATCGATCACCATCTTGACAAGACCCCGCTCGAGTACATGCTCTGGCGTTACCAGACTGGTGAAGATTTGGAGGAAATGACCAAGGCCAACCGTCAGATTTCTGAGGAGGAGGAGAAGAAGATGAAGGAGGGAAGCACTGTTGTTGTTGAGGGTGTGAAGAGGTTGATTGATGAGATTGTTGCAAGGAAGAAGTTGAAGCAGTCGTATGAGTATGAGGTTTCGTTCAAGAACCTCTCGTCGTCCGAGAACATCTGGTTACCTCGTGATGAGCTCGTCAAGCGTGGTTTCGAGAAGGTACGTTTTGCTATCATCCTTTCTAATGTTTGCAGCCATTGACGTATTTTATAGAAAGTCATTGAGGTTGACACCCGTGAAGCCCAGCGTCTTGGTCTCCTCCGTCCTCTCGTTCGTCGTGAGATTGAGAAGCACTTTGCTGACTTTGGTCTCGAGCCTGAGTTCGTCTCGCACAACACCATGAGGGGTCTGTCCGGTGGTCAAAAGGTCAAGATCGTTCTCGGTGCTGCAACTTGGCGTCGTCCCCATGTTATGTGCTTGGATGAGCCTACTAGTGCGTTCTTTCACTTGAATAACTTTTTCAATGTCTAATATTCTCTTCGCAGACTACCTTGACCGAGAGTCGCTCGCTGCTCTTATTGAGGCTCTCAAGGTATTCGAGGGAGGTGTCCTTGTCATCACCCACAACCGAGACTTTTCCGAATCCCTGTGCAAGGAAGTCTGGGCTATGCGTGACGGTCGTCTCGAGGCGTCTGGCCACAATTGGGTCGAGGGTCAAGGTTCCGGTCCTCGTATCGACAAGAAGGATGGCGAGGATGATGACCAGTACGACGCTATGGGTAACAAGGTTGATTCGACGAAGACAAAGAAAATCACCTCAGCAGAAGCACGGAAACTCAAGAAGGAGCGTATGGCACGGAAGAAGAGAGGTGAAGAGATCACCGATGATGAGCTTTGATTTGCTTCGAACATTTTGCGAATACAAAGCTTCTTTCTTTCTCTCTCTCTTCATTCCTCACTTGTTGTTTCATAACTCTCCGACTTGTGCATATACGATTTCTTAATTATTCGACTACGTGTATGTTGTGCTATTTCCTCTGTTGTGACGATTATCATTTACGGCTCGAATTGTTTCCGTTGTTTACTACTCATTATGGCTCTCATAATCTATATCTACTTCCTGAATACTGCGAGAACACTGAGTAAACGAAAAGCTGAAGGCTGAAGATTGAGGTTATTGGCTTCCTTGTTCGATTCATGATAACTATACATGATTGCCGTGTAGTGTAATCTAAAATACAACCATCATAATAACCATAGAGTAACGACTCGGATGTATCACTTTTCCTTGCTCAACGCTTTGAGATTTTCTCCGTCTGCCAAGTGCACTGGTGTAGGGTCGTCTTTTGGAGGTTCACCCATAATTTGACGAAGTCCTGCCGTATTGAGGAGTTTGGCGTATTTCGGTTGCACAAACATGGCTCTATGGTAATGTCAAGATAAAATTAATGAGTGGAATAGAAGAAAGCTCACTTTGCTTCGACGAGCAACGTTCCTTTCATATCTTCCAACCTCGCTACAACGTATGCTCTCCGGCCCTTGACTTCGCCCATCTTTGTCTTGACGACAACAAACTGGTCAGCTTTGGTAGGTGCACGATAACTGAGGTTGAGCGTTGCCGTCACTCCCACTCGTTCTGGGAGATTGTTAATAGCCTATCAGAACGGCCGTAAGTAACGCGGGCTGAACAAAGAATCTAGATGCACTCTTACCGTACGTGCCATTGATTCATCCAGGATAGTGGCTAGCATTCCGCCATGGACAATTCCGTCATGGCCACAGAGGCCTCTACCGAGATGTACGAAAACATAACTTTCCGATTCATCTCGGCGGACCCAAACGACTGGGGTACAGTTAACTTTCCTGGACCACGGAGTGCGCCAGCAGAGAGATTGTTTACGCGGCGCTCTCAGGGAAGTGCTGGTAAGGACGAGCCTCATACCATTCGTTTGCATCAGAGGCAGCGCGCAGGGATTCTAGTAGAGGTAAAGAGAGTAGCTGTTTTTCAATAGCAGCTGTGTATTCTAGCGATTCTGGTGAGTGAGGATCAGCGGGAGGACCTGGGGCAGGAGCAGGGTATAAAAAAGCAAGCGGAGAAGCTGGGTATATTGACCCTACTGCGTAAGCTGTTAAACTGACAAAAGCAGTCAAGGTTATTGATAAAAATCCTAGGCGACGAGGAGGTGGGGAAGATTTTCTCCCCGGCTCTTCGGAGAAAGAGGAATAGCTGCGTTTAGTAGACAATAAGAGTGATCTAGAGTAGACTCGACGAGAAAGAAGTGTTCTAATAGGAACCGACATTGAAGAAGAAAGCACGTCCGGACTCCGGTAACTCCGGTAACTTCCGGTACGCGTTGTTTATTCCAAAAGGTTTAGCCAAACAACCTTTTGTCTTTTCAATTGTCATTTCGTCCTTGCGAAACGAACAAAAAAACACAATAAAACGCGTCCTGTAATTGTTAAATGTGACCTTTTAACTGGCAGATTGGTACGTTCCTGATGGAAATGCTCAGGAATTAACTCTTCTTTCCCTTCAAGCCCTTTGTTTTCCTTACCGAAGAAGGTTCTGCTTAGATTCGCCTGCTTCGGTGGCTTTGATTATTGTTTTATCTAGCCTGAGCTCCAAACCTTACAGATATGCATTACGATTCTCCAGTATAAAAGTCATACGAAATTGTCCACGGTAAACCAAGTTTCCCTCCAGCCTAGTTCCGATTGACTTGCTGATCCAACTGAACTGGACGACGCTTTCCCTTTCTTTTGACATTCTACCCCATTATCTTGTTCATCCCACACTCAGATATCATGGCTTTCGGTTCTAGCTCTAAATCCAGGTCGAGCAGGCCTACTCAGCCGAATCCTGCTTCTGCCGCCGATCTCATGGCTCAGGAATTGCTCATGATGCAGTTCCTCGGTGGCGGATCTATGGACAGAAACAACCAGCGTCTTATGATGGAACAGCAGCAGAAATCTGCTGCTGCTGCTTCCGCATCGCACTCTAACAGTCGGAGTAGTCGAAAGCCTCGAACACAGAGTCTTTCCGTACAAGCCATGCCACCCACAACGCACGTTATTCCTGTTTCGTCGATGCCGGGAGATGCGTACAATCCCCAATACGCGTACAACCCCCAGTACGACTACCACCGCCACCCATATCCCCAGCATCACGCTTACCCGCAAAACGTTCCTCTTTCCCCACACCCGGAACACTTTACTCATGCGCACGCACATGTGCAGCCGAGGCGAAGGCACTCTGATGGCTCCGAGTCTAGCTCGTCGAGCTCATCGTACTACTCATCGACACCCAGTCCGACTTCGTCGACTTTTGACCCATCTGCAGATGAGTATTATGCGCCTCAGCACGATCATACAGCTAGAAAGTCAAAGGGCTTGAAAGGGAGGGCGAGGGCTTTCTTTGGTGGCCATTAGTGATACACGAAGTGTTGTATACCGGAGTCTGTGACTCTTTTCTTTCTAAGTTATCTTTCATTGCTTGTATATATACCACACTTTGTATCATAGGTACTGTCTCGTCGTCGTTGGCTTGTTAATCTATAATGGTATAACTACGTGTATGGAGGTATAGCTCAGCCGGGAGAGCAGTCGAACGAAATCATCAGGTCTCCAATTCTGTTCATCTGAAAAGGTCCTGCGTTCGAGTCGCAGTACCCCCTTCCCACATCTCCTGTCTCCCTTTGGAGGATCCGAGCTTTTGCTTTTGCCAATCAAAATGTAATCGGAGCCTTTTTGAATCCGGGAATACCGATACAATCGGATACAATCGGTTCAATTTGAATTCGCTTCTGCCTACTCGTGCATAGCTACTTTTTATGCCTCTAATGCTAGTAGTTTGCGCGATAAGTACTTGATATCTTGATCTTCAAGTTCTCGAGTTGTTGAAAAACGATGCTTGCAGCCCACAATTCGGTAAACTCGGTAATATGCGGCTAAATGTCATCCAGTCATACAGATGTTATTAGTCTCCCCTCCTTACACTGACGATCCATGCGGATGTGTAGCTGTATACAGGAGTATGGACCTCTTCTATGTGCTGTCTCGTTGTCGTTGTCTTGTTACTAAGCCGTACATAATGGTAGGACTATGTATGGGGGTATAGCTCAATTGGGAGAGCAGCAGACTGAAGTTCAGCGAGTCTTTGTTCATCTGAAGGTCCCGCGTTCGATCCGCGGTACCCCCAGTAAAAATTGGAGTGAGAAATTTTTTTACACCTGGCTATGGTGGTGTAACCAACGTGGGCCCCCCCAGCTACAGTAACATACATATCGTGCCAACTACCTGCTTGGGATGGGTAGTCTCCGCAATCAACATGAAAGCGCCATCGAACAAACGCCAAGACTACACAGGACTGCACCCGGACCAGACCCGGACAACAAACAAACCCATGAACAAAAGATCTGGAGTGGCAGGGAGTGGCAGGGAGTGGCCGCGATCCGGAGCTTTTGAAATCCGGAGTTTCACTGATATTTGAATTGCATTATCGGTTCAATTTGAATACGCGACTACATTTTTCGTGTAACTACTCTCTTTACGCCCTCGAGTAAGTACTGCAAGTACTTGCAAGTTGGTCTTTCAAGTCCTCGAGCTGGAATACGATGCTTGTAGCCCCCAATTCGGTTAAACTCGGTAATATGCGGCTAACTGTCATTCAGTCACATATAGATGTCACTAGAGGATAAAAAGGCGCTGTTGGCTTCCATCCTATGTTCAGACTCGAACAAATGCACTTCTCTCTACAGCTCTGTGCATCAATCCTGGCAAGCTTGCTTGCCTATTATCTCTTTAGGATCGTTCGATGGGCATTCTTTCGGTCCACAACGTCTACCCAGCTTCGCGGTCCCCCGAGCAATAGCTTCCTGTTTGGACATAAAGAGCTGTGGTCTCGTGTAAGTATTTTATTTTTTCTGGAGCTCGTATTTCTTTGAAACGTTGCCATGAACAGGCCACGCCTTTCGGTAAACCTGATATCGTGGACAAATGGCATGAGCTCTATGGACCTACATTCACCGTGAGAGGAGCTCTCGGCGTAAGTGGTAACGATACAGCTTTCATGCGCGCGAAACTAAAGTTTCTGCTTTCAGATTCCCCGGATCGTTACAATGGATACCAAAGCTATTCAGCATATTATGAGAAACGATTACACATACATAAAACCTCGTTCTACCCAAAGGATCCTGCAGATGGTCCTTGGAGAGGGTGTGTGAGATATTGGCCGATCATCAGTCTATAAGGCTGTAACTTTGTCCATAGGTTCCGGGATACTACTTTCTGAAGGAGCCCGGCACAGACGTCAGGTGAATCCTTCAGTCATCTATATCGACGGTTGCTAATATAAATCCCCACGAAAAGCGTAAAGTCATGGTACGATTATTCTTCCACAACAGCGAACTTTCCGCTAACCTCATGTCAGAACCCGGCGTTTGGACCCAACCAAATTCGCGAATTAACCCCGGCATTTTTTGAAAAATCTTTCGAGGTGAGTATTTCTCCATATTCTGCACAGAAATACCTTCCCGACACTGGCTTCATCAGCTACGTGATATCTGGGCAGCTCAGATAACTGAAGGCGTCGGGAGGGTAGATGCAATGGACTGGTTTAGCAAGACCGCCTTGGATATTATCGGACTGACAGGTCCCTTCCGTCCTTTTCAGAGTCCTCCCGGGAGCTAACTCGCCTCTTCCACTAGGATTTAATTATCACTTTAATGGTCTGAACGGTCGTTCTCAAACAAATGAATTGAGTCTAGCTTTCTCAGCAATTTTCCGCTCCTCTGGTTGGGCTAGTGCTTGGATGCCTGTTATAGCAGCGCTTCCTATCCAACGAGTATTCCGGGCGGTTAGTATAGATCGTACAATCTATCTTTTAAATTTTTTCATCGCATATATTAGCTTTCCTGGGCCTCCGGAACCACTGCAGGTGAGCAAAACAGAGAATCTTCGCATCATCTGAGTTACTTATTCTGGTCCTAGCAATGAACGCTTGTGCAGAATGCATACAGCGGATAGGTAGAGAAATTCTGACGGAAAGCAAAGCATACCTGGCAGCTACTGGAGAAAAGAGTAGCTGGGGAGCTCGAGATCTGCTGTCACTCCTTCTCAAATCCAATATGAGCACTGAAATCGCCGGTGAAGAGCGAATGAGTGACGCGGATGTCATCGCACGTACGCACGACTCCTCTTTATCACTCACATATCTTGAACTGCCTTGTAGAAATTCCTACGTTTTTGATTGCTGGTTTTGAGACGACTTCAACTTCTTTGACATGGGCTTTCCTCGCACTTTCACAGCACCAGGAGATCCAGGACAAGCTTCGCGAGGAGCTTCTTGGTGTTTCTACAGCAACGCCTAGTATGGACGAGTTAAACGAGCTGCCCCTCCTTGATGCGTTCCTTCGCGAGACCTTGCGCCTGTATGCCCCTTTGATACACATCATGCGGGCTGCTGAAAAGGACGACATAATTCCACTGGCCCACCCGATTACTGATTGTGATGGTATAGTTCACAATGAGCTCCTGTGAGTGGTATCAAGTATTGTGGGTGCAAGGATGAGTACTCATGTAGCGTAACTAGTGTTCGCAAAGGTCAAATGTTCAACCTTTCATTGCTCGGGGTCAATACGGATAAATCGTTGTGGGGCCCTGATGCTGGAGAATTCAGGTTGGTATAAGTTCTCCGCCATAGTTATATTCCTAAGCATTGTGATCTTCCAGACCTGAACGTTGGCTTCAACTCCCGGATAGTGTTAAAAGCATCCCCGGGGTTTATAGCAATCTGATGACATTTTTCGGAGGCTCGCGAGGCTGCATTGGCTGGCGCTTTGCTCTGATGGAGTAAGCATTTTAATCCTTACATCGTCTAGTCCGAAGAACTTATGGTTTCTTCTAGAATGAAAGTTCTTTTGTTCACATTGGTCCGGAGCTTCGAGGTGGAGCTGGAGGTCCCCAAAGAGCAGATTGTGACTTCCCGGGCTGCAGCAATGCAACGACCATCGTTGAGCTCCGAGCCTATCCGTGCAATCTTACCTGTTATCATCAGGCCGTTGAAGGATTGAATGTTTTTAAGATTGGGGGTCAAAGCGTTGTGGAGTAGAATATACTTTGCTCAGAATACTCTCAACCCCTTTTAGACGAGGCTAATATACTGTCGTCACTTCGAAAAATTGAAATGCAGATGAACTTCTGATCACTGGTTGGAGGTATTATGTTCCAAGTTAAGGGGAAATGAGGCCACCGTTCTGGAGGACTTCCACGACGTTCGGACAAACATAAAATTTGCTAAGACGCGTCATATTCAGGCGCGGTACACGTCGTGGTCGTGAAACGCGTGGGGTATGCAATTCAGACAATGTGATTGGCTAGACACTTGTCCCACGAATCAATCACCCAACCACGATGTCTTCAGAGCCTCGCAGCTTCCGCCAAAGGCTCGTTCGAATTTTAACCAAGACATCACATGCTAGTGCACCGTTTATTACTACGTTTCTTTTAATTCACCTCAGCGCTCCTGTGCTGGCCAATATCGGAGGTTCTTCGCTATCATCTCAAGTGATGGTATGTCCAAGAAATAATTCTCTGATTCTCGAACCTAAACACCGCGTAACCAACAGCTACTTGGCAGAGAATACTACCAGACAAAACTTGGAGAGCCATATCTTGTTCTAGGACCGTTGGCCGTCCATGCCCTTTCTGGGATTATCAGACGTGCGCTTATATCATATCCCAAACTCAAAGCCCCAGCAAACGCGTCTAGCTCGTTCCTTGGCCGAATACGCTCTGTTCTTCCTACCACGGTCCTTCCTCTGACTGGTTTCGCGACCGCTTTGCTTCTTCCGATCCATTTTTGCATTCACAGACTACTGCCTACGACCTCATCGCCACCTGTATCTTCACTTGGTCCTTCTGAGCTTGATTTTTCCTTTGTTCAGTACGGATTGCATAACTATCCGATTGTCAGTTGGACCCTCTATGCGACCCTTGTTGGAGCGGCAGTTATCCATGCTGTAGAGGGCGGGCGGGTACTTCTGGGTAATCTGGGTAGCTCTAGTTCTTCCGATTCACCATCTTTGGAAAAACCTTTAAGTAGCCCCTCAATTTCAAAAGACCCCAAGTTCCGTCGCAAGTTGCTTGCAGTAGCTATTGCGCTTCCTGTACTTTCAGGACTATACTTTCTACATACAGAACCCATGTACATATTCCCTGATATGGCCAAACGCCTGGAGGTGTATATCATTTGTCCAGGCTCTACCGTATGTAACATATCCCAATACAAGTACAATATGTATAAATGGATAATCACTGTGATTTTCGTAACTACATTAAAGTACCTATGCGTCTGTTTCTTGCGGCTACTAATGCTTCGATCGCATACTCATTGTTCTCATAGTAGGGACTGGAAATACAGACGAAATCAGCACATTCCTCTCGTTGAGCCATGAGCACTTACACATCATTAATCCTTTAATATCTTTCACCCTGGCCTTCTGTACACTCTTCCTCATCAGTACTACCCTGAAAGAAGTCCACGCCAGCAGTAAACAACCGAAAGCTACGGGTATTAACCAGTACAGTGGGGATAGGTGGAACGTTCCGCCGAACACAACGTGAAGAGGCGGAGTATATATGATGAACATTCCTAGGGGCACATAAGGTAAGTATAACTTCGTGTTCAGAGAGTAGAAAGTGGAGGTACCTAGACAGGCTCCACCCAAGATGCCCGCAAAGTTCCAGTAGTTGCCTATGATACGCCTTCCGAACGGATAGGAAAACCTTGCTTTCACCGCAAAGACCTGTAAGACGATAAGCCAAGGAGCCAACACAACATACTATGCACATAGGAGCTTACATTGAAGCACTGGATGATGAAGATTGAGAGATATACTGCCCGACGTTGATTCAGCCAGTTACGATGGTTCTTCAAAGATATGGACTCACCGATCGATTGTGCTTCTGCAAGCGCAATGACTTGTTGGGCAGCATGAATAACTTCGCCTCGACCGTTGGTAAAATCTGGAGAGTTCTTCAAGAAGAAGGCGGCTGTAAAACTTGGTTAGAATTGAGTGCCAGTCTATGATACTGATATAGCGCACTAGCTCCTGCACTGGTTCCGATTTTTTGAGCTCTTTGCAAATCAACGGGCGTAAAGCCGTTTTTGAAAAAGACGACAAAGTATGCCACAAGGCTAAGTATCGAGGTATTTGAGTCGGTCATCAAAAAGGGCCAAGAGGGAAATAGCTCACCTTCCGATTGTCTCAATCAGACCAGCTTCGATATACGAATAACTAAGCAACTTTCCATCAACCAATTTTTCATCATCCGATGGTTCCATTAGGTCTTCCCAGTACTGCCTTGTAAATGGTTTTGAGAACTTTTCGACCATCCTAGATAGCTTGCTTGGGGGGATATAAGTCTGGTCTTCTGAATCGCGGCGAAGAGTTTTTGTACGACGAAGGGCACGCCTCTTAAGCGAAGCGATAGATCGCTCAGTAACTTATAAAGGCAATCAATTGACAACTTCTACTTGTTCGAGATTTATTGGATCATACCTGGTTTACGAGGAGCCATACGCATCAGACCATCCTCAGTCTCGGGTTGATCCCAAGCAAACGACAACTAGAAGAGTATAAATTTGGCAACCAGGAAGTGTCCGACATGACTTACAGCAACAAAGAGCTCAAATCCAAGATCTGCAGGCAAGTTCAGGCGTTCAATCTCACAAACATAAGCGCAACTTGATGACTTACCAATGACCAGAATCAAAATTGCCGACAGTGGAAGAGGAATGGGAACAACGACATCTGGATGAAAGTCAACCGCTTGGCTACGTCTTTGTTCAGAAACACTTACAAAGCAACTGGGGAATGACTTCGGGAGTACTGTGCGTCACTGTATATCTGGTTTGAAATAAATCAATGTTAAACGACTTGGAGGTCTAGAGTTTCGTACTGAATAGAACGCTTCAAGTTGACGAAGATTTGTCTGCCTTCAGCTACACCGTGAACTGTAGAGGCGAAGTTGTCGTCTGAAAAGGGCTAAGTTTCAAGCACAAACGGACAGTAGCTGCTAAGACGAACCTAACAGGATCATCTTTGCAGCTTCCTTGGACACGTCAGAGCCAGAGATATTCATTGCGATACCAAGATCAGCCTAGAACGAGATTAACAATATCAGGCCGGCGAACGAAACAGATACACACTCTTTTGAGGGCAGGAGAGTCGTTGACACCGTCTCCAGTACTGTCATTTGAATTAGACTCCATATATTTGGACGATAAAACTGCTTACACTCCAACGATATGACCTAATGCCTGAGCACGTTTGACTAATGAAGAACTTGTAAGTTGTAGTTTTAACGATTCCAGAAAGAACTGACCAATTTCAAGCTTATGTTTGGGAGAAGTGCGAGCGAAAACGATCTCGTCCTTAGCGAAAACTACGAGGGAATCAGGATTCAGCACGTAAGGAGGAGTGCTCTTTGTTTACTTTGATCCCATTGCCATCCTTGAAGGTTATCTATATCGTCCCCATGGACGACAACGGCTGTTACTTCATCGTCATAAATTTCGTCCACGGATCGGCCAGTTTTGGCAGCCAAGGTTTCTCTAGTATCGCCAAGAATTAGGTTAATTTTGCGTGCGATAGCTTCGGCAGTTTTTGGGTGGTCACCTAATAGAATGGTTAACATCAAGCAAGAGGCGAAGGCAGATAACATTTACCAGTGACCATCATAACCTTGATTCCGGCCAAACGCAGGGTTCCAATAGCTTCACGTACACCATGCTTTGGGGGATCCTCCAGCGACACCAAGCCAACGAAGCAGTATTCAGAGCTGGGGTAGTTCAGATCACTTCTCGAAAACGGAAAGTCAACGGGGTATTGCTCTCCGTTGAGCAGCGACTGAGCGCAAGCAATAACACGGTGACCACGAGACGCCATGTACTACCAATCAACTAGATTTAGTTTCCAGCTCGAACCGTAAGCGTGATAACTGGCGTACGTTGTAGGCTTCGTCATAAGCAGCTCTGAATTCGTCAGTAATGGGTACTTCTACGCCATCCTTCAGATAAGTGGAGCATTTGGCGAGAACTCGCTCGGGTGCACCCTTGATGAGAGAGGTCAAAACACCTGTCTTGTGGCCTTTTTCAAGCTGTAACAATGCATTCGAGGAAACGATCTTGTAAAGCTAAGAAAAACACTTACGATAACCAATGCCCATTTGTTGGTGGAGTTGAAGGGAACTAAAACGGTCGTCAGATTTTCTGGTACTGGAAAAACAACAGAACCACTATACCATCGAATACCTTTGGGAACTTCTTCTGGTATTCATCGTACTGACTACCAAGGTATTTGCCAGCAAAGCGAGTTAATCCTGTCTCCGTGGCATCACCGAGGATCTCTCTTTTATCGAAAGGCACATCGATTTTGTCGAACTTGACCCGAGAGTTGAGAGCCGCGATTTCGACCATTTCCTGCATTCCGGAAGCATTGATATCGAATTGAGACGTTTCCGAATCGTCATTATTGGACTGGAAGGTGTGTTAAGCTAGTTGAAAATGAAACAGGAAAAGAGTTTACTTGGAATGCTGAAAACATTTTGAGCCCACTCCACAAATTCGTGACAGTCATCTGGTTTCTGGTGAGCGTTCCAGTTTTATCGGTCGCAAGCATAGTAAGAGAACCTAGAAAAAGAGGCGATGAATGCCACTTCATTTTAACGAATGTCTGTACACACCCAAAGTTTCTACACCCTGCAGGTCCTTCACCAAAACGTTCCGGCTCGCCATACGTTTCGCTGCGATTGACAAGAGCAAAGTGACCACTGAGGGTAAACCTTCTGGTACCCATGCGACAAGGACGGAGACCGCAAAAGTTACTACGAGATCAGGTTCCCCCTTGTACGCGGTGGTAACTCCAACGAGGAGAAAAACGATGGCAAAGGTAATAGCAATGATGGAGATCTGAACGACAAAGCGAGCACTAGGAGACTTATTAGTACAAATAAAATATCTTGGATTGATATTCTCACATTTCTCTGGCAAGAGGAGCTTCTTTGCCTTCTTCTCCCGAAGTAAGTCTAGCAACCTGGCCTGAAATGAGTGAGTAATGGTAACATCGCAGGAAATACGAGGATAGTACCAATGAGAGTGTGATCACCGGTCCGTACGACAACTCCCCATGCTTCGCCATTTACCACCAAGGTTGAATTGAAAACCTATCATGGCCAACATGAATTAAAGGCCACATGAAGACTAGACTACTTACCAAGTTTTCGGCTTCTACGGGACGAGCTTCAGATCCGTTGACAAGAGGTCTGCGTTCTTGAGGTTCGGATTCTCCCGTCAAGCTGCTATTGTCTACCTTAAGATCCGTAGCAGAAAATATGACCAAGTCGGCGGGGGTCTTATCTCCAACACGCTGAAACAATGAATTTCAGCAACAGCAAACGTGGAATAGGAGAAGTTATAGTTACCAGTAACACAACGTCTCCAGTCACCAAATCGGCGGCAGCAATCGTCAGAATCGTGGAATCTCGCAGTACACGGCAAGAGGGAGGGATCATAGCAAGAAAAGAAGCCAAGATGGCCTCCGATTTCTGAACCTGGTACCAATCGATAAACGCGTTGAGAAAAGCTACTGCAATCAAGATTCCTCCCAGATAAGTGTTCTGAAAGTTCAACTGAAATGAATGTGAGCTGTATGATCGATCAGGAAGAAAGAACACGTCAAAACCTGGAAGTTGATTCCCAATAGAATGTATTCCAGTATACCAGAGATCATCAAAAGGATGTTAAACATAGTAAACAACCTGTCGATGTACTGAAAAGGACTATGAGATGTATAGCAAAAGGAATAGGGACAGGAAGCACCTTTCGCAAAGCAGATTTTTTCTTGGGCGGGGTGAGAACGTTGGGTCCATTCTCTAGAAGACGTTTCTTCGCTTCGTCATTGGTCAGACCGGTGGAGTTGCCTGGGTCCTTGAGGTCAATTGAAGTTTTGAGCTTGTCGTTGTAGTCGGATAGGGGAATAGCGTGCTCGGTAAGGTCAACGTTACCAAAATCGTCTTTTGCTGCCTGTTGAGCTTTCTGTTCCTCGAGGTGCCCGTACCCAGCAGCCGCAAGCTCCTTCTCCTCCTGTGTCATTGTCTTCTTCATCTCCACCCCTTTAGGACGGGAGCCAGGATACGGCTTTTCCTCAATGACGTTCTCCTCGTCGGGAAAAGCAACGCGAGGAGAGACCTCATCAATATCTCCCGCTGTAGCAGGACCAGGATCAGAGACGTTGGCCGAAGTATCGCTCTTGGCCATTGTGAGGAGATGGCGAGATGACGAGGGATAAAAAGGGGGAAGACTCCTCGGTTTTTGTTCTTCCGATTAAGGGACGTTCAAATAACATCACGGAGTGATATAACAACCTGCGTGTCACTATTGGCTCCTGTAGGCTCCTGTCCATATCTGGCTACCAGCGAACGGCCAAAAACCCTCAAAGCGCACGCTCAAGTCACGTGCCCGCTTGAGAGGATTGACCATGTTCAAATCCTGCCATTCGCCATATAATGATGTTGCAACTTCAGAAGAGCTATTCATGGATACAATTAACGTCAGCGATAACGGGAACGAATTTATTGGAGAAGAAAGCACCTTGAAGCAAAATGTTCTCTCTCACACAATATTTCTCCAACATGTGTTACCACTCCAAAGTTATCCCCGACAAGCTCTGCCCAATACAGAAAAATGCGCGAAATCTACATAGGTTAGCACTGTGGCGTACAGGGCCAGAATACTCCAGAATCAGTTCTTCCAAAGTTCTTGACGGAAGGGCCAGACGTACATATGTGTACACAATATTCGAAGTGGCACCAAGTGGCACCTGTATAATGTTAACTTAAACTTGCCTGGGCAGTGGCAATCTCTTGCGATGCTCAGATAGAGCGGAGAAGAGTAGATAGCTGGAATGAGCAAGTTATGCTGGTAGATAACAAGACCAGTACTAGAACGTGATGAACCCGTTCCAGTAAATGAAATTGGAATGAACGTTAGCGCATATCCCCATTTCGAGCATCGGGGATGTAAAGTCCCGACCTGGATAAATGGAATTCTACCTTGGCAAGTCGTTTTTTGAGGTTCTTGAATCTTTAATGACTGTAGGAAGAGCTTTGGGGCGCTTATCCATCTCAAGCGCTCAAATGCCAATGTAAGGTCATTACATAACCAACTTTCAACCTCGTACCAAGTCTAGACTACATTACAAATAAACTGCTGTTTTCTTCTTACACGATTGTGCAATGCCTCAATCCGCTTCTCTAGCTCTGGTTCCTCTTGTCACAACCACCGCGTCACTGGGCTACGCAGTCGCTGAATTTACGTTCCTCTCCCCCTTTGTGAGGGCAAAGTCTATTCCTCCTGAAGCAATTGGCACATTCTGGGACTATGCTCTGGTTCCCGCAGTTACACCAGTGCTGGCCTTCAATGGAACGAGCACCATCGTCGGCACTATTCTATGGAAGCGATTGGCCGGGGGAACGTTTGGAAGATCGCTAGTAGGATGGGGAGTGATCGCTGCTGCTGCACATTTTGTATTTGTCCCCAATGTTTGCGGTCTCACTATTATGGCCCTCATCAACATGCTGATTCTTTGTTGGCTAGGTTGCTGGCATCGTAAAGGATATGATTTACAAACCGGCCACTGCTCGTGAAGGCCAACAGCGCTGGCTCAGGTTGCACATGATACGTACACTCACCACGGACCTTCCAGCGTTTGCTCTTTTTCTGGCTGCCGTTTACTACGGTGTTTAATCTAACTTTTTATCTCGGATTATTCCGAAAATGCTAAATCTTGCCTATTCTTAACTTACATGCTTCCTCAGGTAATTGGCCCCACGATTCCCTGGAGAACATTTTCAAAGGATCTCACTCCTACTGAAACCATGCGTCGCGTGAGGCGTTGGCTATTATTCGGGTTTTCTCAATCGAACTCACATACAACATCCACCTCACAAGCTCTTTGAAGTGCAGGAACAGGAACTTGAATAACGAATCACACAAGTAGAAGCCAGGTTCCGTGCCTACAGAATCCCTTCTGAGTTCTGTTCGAAGTGAATCCTATGACATCGGCCACGCTGATAACTAGTTTGTACCCGGGAGTATCGCTGTTATTGATTTCGTGGAAGAGATGTTCAGCGATGATAGCGGCATTTTTACCAACGTTCTGCTCGGTTGTATATTAACGCCGGGTACATCGAACACATCTATGGATGGGGATTACCGAGGGCTGCCTTCGGAGCTCGGGACGAGACAAGCTATGTACATATATGGAATACCGTATGTGGATGTGTAGGGAACGTCAGGGCGATGTGGGGCGGTTGCTAATAAGATAGGAATTACACGGCACGGTTCCATTCAACCAATCCATCATGCGTTATCTATGTGAAGTTGAATGCAACCCAGGCCTCAGGATATTCATCAATTCTCCGGAGTTAATGCGATACTTCTTATGTGAAACTCATCTGTAACTTATTCTTGATCATTAGAAGTCCTGATCTTGCAGTAAGGCGATTCAATGGAGCTGTTTGAAAACGGAGCTCCTGCAGTAGCGTACTGTAACTTGAATTTATACCGCAGGTTACACGGTCAGCGAAACTCCATTCAAAAATCATTGCTTCTCAGATTCCATAGAGCTTCAAGTCTGGGGACAATATGTATATATTCGTGGTATTCATATGCAAGTAGGAATAAGGATACGTATAGTATGGAATACAAGTGACTGTTCGTTAAGATCATGAGTGCCACAAGTTACTAGTCGTGTGTAAAATAGTAAGGTAGCATTTTTGGCCTAGGTTGGATTGGAAATGCGAAGAAATGCAAGGCGTATGTACAAAACCGTCGAAACGATTCGAAAAAAAGTCAGTTGATGGTACAAACCCAAAGATAGTACACCGAGGACAGGTTAGAAGACTGACGAGATGGACAGGAGGTATTTTTGGATGAAGGTGGGTGGATGGAAGAAAAGAAAGAAGGCCGCGTGCAGCTAAATGACAATAATGAGCCATCCATAAAACCTGAAGCCACTCATTAAATATCGATATATCCACATGAAGAAGAGATAAAAAAAACAAATAAGATAAAGACGACAAACTGATGTCGATTTGAGGCAGTGATGCGAAAAAATGGACTGCTGGTAAATCGAAAATCCTACCGCGCTATTGGAGTGACGGATCGTGATTCTGATTCAGGTTGCGGAAATGGGCCAGAGCCAAGTCGTAGAGATATATCATCGCGTGTTCGAGTAACTGGCTCAGGCGAGAAGAGCGAAAGCGAACGGACACCCAGATCATATGGCGAGGAACATAAAAAGTCATCAACGCTAGAGGTAGAGGATGAACGAGACAAGGATTCTGATGGACATTCGTCGGAGCTGTGGCCACTTTCAGAGCCGGTGAAGAAGCAGAATCTACGTAAAAAAAACTGGTAAGTCGAGTGGACCGAGACAAAATTCCCGTAGCTTACCTGTTCAGAAACTGATTGTAGTTTGTCTTGGGACTGGAAGATTCTACCGGGCTCATGGAAAAAGGAAAAGCCTCTATAGGCATGGACGCGTTGGAGCGCGGGGGCGAAATCAACGACGCTTCAGCCAACACAGCGTCTTTGGGAGATAGAGCAAAACCCAAACCAGGCAGATGATAACCAGAACCGGGCCTAATGGACGGATACGAGTGAAAACGAGGGCTAGCCAGAGGGGTGATGTCGTCAAAGGATCTCGAGCGAGGGGTACCAGGAGGAGGCATTTTCACATTCGACGAATCCATTAAAGTCAAATCAAAGTAGCCTCGCTGATGATTCCTTGATACAGGCGAGTCGGATCCATCTTCATCGGAAGGAACGAAAGGCGTGGGTCGGAAAGCGTCCTCTAAATCCCGAGGAGAACCAAGAGTTGGTTTCTCCTTGGGTACAGACCGACGCTTTCTTGGCACCTCGGGCCACTGAATAGAATCAAGAGACGAGCTGGTGATGACAGGGTGCGAATGCATCCGGGTATGATCTCGCGTTGCGGGTTTGAAGGCAGTCCTGAAAGAAGTACCAAAGTCGTAGCGATTGGAAAGCGTTGTGTCGGTTTTGAACACCGACTTGACTTCAGGAGACGTCACTGTGGATTGCGCACGGGCAGGGGTCATGGCGGTACCTTCGTCATCCCTTGTCATCACGACCTTCTCTAGCCGGTTATGCAAGTCGAAAATACCAGAGGAAATGTCTCGCTCTGTACCTATTGCGCTGACCCTACTCTGCTCGGCTGGTTTCACCGCCTCCTTTGAAAACTTGACGACGTAATTCCTACCAAAGTTGTTGTCCCAAATCTCTCTACCATCAACATTGTACCGAAGTGCGACGATGAGCGTCTTTTCCTCGATGCGTGCTATGAGGTCGGTTAATCTGATTGTAAAACCAAAGACGTCAAACTCCGGACTGGTCGACTCGATGTACTTGGCAGTGACCTCACTCGTAGTCTGCCAATCGTCAAAAGTGAAGCGTACAGCAACCCATTTCTGGAAAGACACGTTTCGTACACGGATACGCCCGACGATGCTCAAGCCATCTAACGAAAGCTTCATCTCTTCCAGAACTATGTCGGTGTTTAGATTGAGAGATGGAGGCATGTTGGCAAGCGTCATCTTCAAAGCCTTCGATTTACCAAAGATGAAGGAAGGGAAATCGCTTTCGGTTCCACTGGTGTCATCCGTGGGGCTTCCATCTCTCGAAACTGCCAGTGGTCGCTGTTCAGCGAGAAACAATTTGACGTGCTCCAAGCGTGAGTCGAATTTGACTGCTTTGGGAACTGTAGGAGTTGCTGGCTCACTTTTACTCGCTGAGCCACCAGGCGTTACAGTCAGAGATTTGAAAGCGGATCGGGAATATTTCAGCGAGGGCTTGACCAATTGACCAGATTTCTTCCTGACGATGAGCAGGGGAGCGACAGGGGCAGATTTACGAGTAACCTCTGGCTCAATCGACGGAAACTCCACAAGGAGATCTGACTGAGTTCTGGAAGGGAGATCGTCCAAAGCGAGAGTCAAAGGAGCAGTGTGTCTAGACGAAGATAAGTCCTTCGCAACCTCTCTCTTCGGTTCCTTCTTTGACCGAGGAATGCTGAGCGTAGGAGACATCGGTTCTGTTGATTTCAATCGTCTACTTTTAGCTCGTGGGAGGGAAAGACGACCGCTAGAAATACTCGAGCTACTGGAAGAATCCGATCCATTTCCAGAGGTCGAAGGATGTTCTGGAGGAGTAGCCTGCTGTACCGTGATTTTGACTGGACTAGGAGTCGCCTTTGGCGGAGAAGAAATTCCGGGAGCGTATGAACGCAGAGTAGAAGATGCTCTTCTAGGAATCCGAGGTAGAGGCGATCCCGCGGTGTTGGAACTGAGCGAGGAGACAGTCATGGACGCGATACCGTGTGGATGAGAAGGAAAAGTCGCAAGCATTGCAATACTGGATATATATCTAAGCACAGTAACACAACAGTCAAGATTATTACGCACGTTCCGAGCAATGTTACAAATTTCCTGCCGAGGGTATCGGAGCGGTTCTAGTACACCTTTGAGAGTGTTGGTATACAAGAAAGGACACGCTACTGGACACACAAAAGCGCTAAAAGAACCGGGATACCCGCGAATAAAAGACTCCGTAACAGTCTCTGAGGGCAAAGGAGCTTCACTGTTGAATACGAGAGCGTATTGAGAACTCTGCACTGAAGAACTGGAAAGCGGGCGAACTCTTACCAGGAAGAAAAAAACAAGAAAAGGCGAGACAACGAAGAAAATAATTAAGGACCAAAGATGACGCCAAGCTGGTCGATTAGTGGATATATAGTAGTAGCAACAAACGAGCTCACGTGCGATCTCACTCAATTTGAAATCTTCGGTACAGCTTTGACCTTTCCCCCTGATGTCAATCAAAAGCTCAGTCCCCCACTCGAATACAGCTTGCTAGCCCAGTCTGTGGGGAGGTTTTGGCGACTTCGAGGGTGTACTATAGGAACATGCAGAAAGTTCGACTTGAACTTGTTGAATTCTCTTCAGGGCAAATTTATCCGGTTTTATTAGTGTAAGACACATCAAAACCGGGAGGCGCGCGGTACCGGTAAAGCGCCCCACCCGAACCTTGTCAGTTGTTCCCGTCCAAATCCCGTTGAACTCTTGTAATACTAAGATTTATTCTTTGAATCCCCCCTCTCTCGTCTCGCCAGGCATTCAACCTTCTCTTCCCGTCGTTTCAGGCTCAGAACCACACAGAGATCAAATGTTTCATCAGTATCTACTTACCACAGGCGAGTTAATACGATCATAACAAGCGGTACTCTGAATCATCATGGCGTTTACTATAACTTCCCCGGTCTGAACTTTAGCCTTTAGTGGAAGGGGTATGATTATGATTTCCAAACTAGAGCACCCCAATCTGGGCCTAGTGCTTACCAGACCAGGTCACGAAGACTGTCAAAGAGCTTCAAAGCGACGTCCAGAGAGGCCAGAGGGCATCGAGGGCATCAGAGTTGTTCATGCGCCACTTGGTTCCAATTTCAATTCGAGCTATATGTATCTATGTGGGTCCACCGGATCCTAATTTGTTCCCCCGCCTAGAAATTCTCAATCCTGCACGCTTGTTTCAAGGTGATGCTTCTTCTGGTTAAGATTATTTTTTAACCAGTACCATCGCCATTTAAAAGAAAGCGGTTCATGGTCAGTGCGATAGATAGATAGATAGATGCTCTCCTCGTTATTGAGGGCCCTATCTATCTACATAGTAGGAACTGATTCACAACGAAAGTATACTTGATTTCATACTCCGAGCTGCTTCCCGCGTCTCGTCCCGCTCGTATTTAGGATCAGGGCTTAGCATCAGTACAGTGGTACACTTCTACTAGCATATTCTCTTACCTCGGCCTTTTGGTCTTCCCACTGTGTCACATCTCAATCTCGCACCTTATTTACAACTCCGCTCCTACAAATCTTCAATGAAAAGAATGAAGGATCTATTACACGGTATGGTCCAAGAGTCGAACGCCGGATCCAGAGAATCAGAGTGTGGGTAGTACACGATCTACTCTCAGGAGGTTGAGAATGAGCTCGCATCTGTTGCTGTACATAAATCTTTCTACCCCAACAATATATACTTGCAAAGTTGGTACAGGAGAATAAATCGGAAAAAAACTGTTTGAAAGTACTGTCAAGGGATGTATACGGGATAGCATTATATATTACTTAACCCCTAACCCCCTATATTGTAACCCAGGAAGAGTGCATAGCTGTGCGGAGATCTCTAACATGACACGCTTCGCCCTCAGGAGCGCACTTAGCAGACGTAGCTCCTCGCGGACGATGCCAAGAAGTAGCAGAGATCCTGATTCTTGAATTTTGCCTCTAGTATAGAACTCACCAGGAGATTTGTTTGCAAGGCAAGCAACACTCAAGCTCGCTTACATAAGCATTGCAGACCATGCATGTTCATGGGTTCCC
Source organism: Rhodocollybia butyracea (assembly GCA_015501585.1). Taxonomy (NCBI): domain Eukaryota; kingdom Fungi; phylum Basidiomycota; class Agaricomycetes; order Agaricales; family Omphalotaceae; genus Rhodocollybia; species Rhodocollybia butyracea. The sequence continues at coordinate 58,921 of JADNRY010000231.1, forward strand.
ACTTTTAGCCTCTTTAGCCTGCAGAAACAAGGTAGCACAGCAGCAGGTGATATTAGGTTCCAATACTCTGTGATACCACTTACGCTCTTACTATAATTGGAATCCCGAATCCGTCCCTGCTGTAGAGAGATGATGCGAAATCAATCCCTCGGCAAGCCTGATGGTCCGTCATCAAAGTGACGAAGTCGCCAAATGAAGCGACTGGCTTGGGGGAAGATAACATATGGTTAAGTCTTATAGAACCCCATAGTATAGAACCCATCAGCAAAGTCGTTCGCGCATTCGGGCCTTGCATGTTCGGGGGTTTCCACTTTAGCCTACCGTCACAGATCCAGCTGGGTTGACTCTACGGTCTTACTATATGTAGACCGGAATCCGTCCCTGCTGTAGAGAAGGGGTTCGAAATCACTCCCTCGGTAAGCCTGATGGTCCGTCATCAAAGTCACCAAATGAAACGACTTCCTTTGGTACTGTTTATTTCACTGCTTACTTGGCTTTACTTGGCCTGTCCAATGAAGTTATTGCTACTTATCATGGAAATATGCTAATGATGGCAACAAATATTCCAAACAACTAGGCATGGTTCCCTGCTTCGTATGTTACATTTGCTCTTCACTTTATCAACACTTTACTTCAAGCTTCAAGCTTCAAAACGGGACGATCGGAATGATCTCAGCGATCCTTAAATGAATATGCCACAGAGAAGAAAAAACCCAAAAATTTCAACGATAAGTAAGAACTTCAGTAAATAATTTTGTCACCGAAAGTCTACCAGATGCACTGTATGTACGCTACATAATAATGTACGTATATGCGGTGTTGCACTTTTACAAAGAATCCAGATTCCAGTGGCAAAATCCCGACTTCGTAGCTTTTGTTCAGCTTGCAAATCATGATTCACAGCTGGTCTCAAGTTTATGTATTTATGCACGAGTTTCTTCGTGAACTACAAGACGGTTAGCCACAGTAGTCAGGAATGCGCGTCCTAAGCGCCTCACGTGAGATCTAACAATAGGTCAGGTGTTCGTATAAGTGACGCTGCCTGACGTACTTTCCATTTTGTTTCACACCCTTGCCTTTGTTCCAATGGCTCGTCGCTCTCAGCGCCTTCAGGAGCTGAAGGTTGCCTCGGGCAATGTAGATCTGCAAAATGCCGTTGCTGATGGCGTTACTGTCGTCAGTAACAAGCGTGCCAGGGATGCCGACGACAGCCAAGCGTTTGAAAATAATCAAGAAGAGGAAGAGGACGATGAAGAAGAAGAAGAACTTCATAAGCGACCCAAGAAAAAATCAAGTTCCTAAGTCGAAAGTTACGGATATGAGGGAAGATGACCAGACCGCTGAATCTAGCGCAACAAAGAAAGGGAAAAATCGGATGCCTGAACAGTTTAGGAATGTTCGAGGAAGGTTGGGACTCTTAGAGAGATTGGCTAAGGATGTACCCCTTGACGTGATTCTTGAGGTAGCTAACAGCCAATGTCAGAAATTCTTCCTATCTTACCGACATTTCCCCAATCTAGATTTTTTGCTACCTCGAACCTGGTGATCTCCTTCGTCTAGCGCGTACAACGAAAGATCTTCGAAGTATCCTGATGAGCAAGTCCTCGGAGAGCATCTGGCGTACTGCCCGTGAAAATGTTCAAGGTCTACCTCCGCGACCAAACGACTTGAACGAGCCTCAATACGCTCATCTTTGCTATGAATCTTACTGCCACGTGAGTACTTCTGGTGTCTGCAATAATTGCCAGTGACAAAGTTGTCTAGGTATGCAATCGTAAAGGACGCTGTGACACTGTTCTGTGGACTTTTCGGATGAGGGCTTGCAAAGGTTGCGCTGCAACGTACGTTGAGAATAAGATTCTTGTGAACTCGACTCACTTGCCCACAGCATGCCTTCGTACCATGGTACGTGTGGTGATGCGGTCGATCAGGAGTATAAGACATACTTGCATGCTGACTACCGACTCTGCGAAATTCTACCAATGGAGTTTGTTGCAACAAATTGTTAGTTTTTATCTCCTATTCTGACTAATCTAATCTGAAGCTGTTTGATAGCGAGGACTCACTATCGTATTGGTAATACTCAAAAGGCTTGGCAATTCAAATCAGAATATGATGCACTTACACGGCGAAACCCTCCCTTCTCCTCCCTTGCGGCTCAGGCTGAAAAGATCCGGACGTACTGGGTCTGAATTTGATTTCGTGCTGAGGCGTAAAAAATTGAAACTTAGTCGCAAATGGCTGGGTCGTGCGTAGGATATCTTTTTTCTTGTGCTGCCATCGATTGGAGCCAGCTGGAGCACTCAGTACGACGTTTGAGTCGCGTGATGAGAATGTTGACTTTTATGAGTCATGATATTTTGGTCGTTTCAACTTGTCTTTTTCGTTAACGTTCGTGACCCGCATATGTATGAGGCTCAAAGTGCACAATAATTCAAAGCAAAAAAAAGTCTTTTCTCCAGAAAAAAAAAAAAGTCCCATCCCAGAAAAACAAACTTTCTCTCCAAGAAAAAAAAACTTTCCCTCCTTCCATTTTAAAAAAAGAAGTTCCTCTGAGACAAGAAAGTCATAATATGAGGTCAAAGCTGTTTTCATTACTAAATTAGGAAATTACTATATTTAGTAATTTATAGTCAAAGCTGTTTTTATTACTAAATTTGAAAATAGTAACTATTGCTGTGGATGAGGTCAAAGCTGTTTTTGTTGCTGAATTAGGAAATAACTGCACTTTTGTGAAGGATAAGGTCAAAGCTGTTTTCATTATCAAATCTTGTAGATTAAATTGCCTAAACTGTATAATAATGATAATGAGAACATGCAGTCAAGAGCAGATTTCATATTTTCAGTTGTTCCGATTGCCTAAGACTGCTTTGTTATCTTATCACATCTGCCTATCTTATCTTTATCATCTATCTTATCATTATCTTATCATAATCTTTTATCATATCATTATCCTTTATCTTGGCCAAATCTGACATCTTATCTTTATCTCTTATCTTGGTCAAATCAAATACCAATGTTAGACAACCTTGACCTATCTTTCTATTGGTTCTTATTACCTTTCTGAAGCAAACAGCTTGGGCTTCATTCCCTGAAAAAGTGTAATTATTTCCTAATTCAGTAACAAAAACAGCTTTGACCTCATCCACAGCAATAGTTACTATTTTCAAATTTGGTAATAAAAACAGCTTTGACTATAAATTACTAAATATAGTAATTTCCTAATTTAGTAATGAAAACAGCTTTGACCTCATATTATGACTTTCTTGTCTCAGAGGAACTTCTTTTTTTAAAATGGAAGGAGGGAAAGTTTTTTTTTCTTGGGGAAAAAGTTTGTTTTTCTGGGATGGGACTTTTTTTTTCTGGAGAAAAGACTTTTTTTTGCTTTGAATTATTGTGCACTTTGAGCCTCATACCCGCAAGCCCGTCCATCCAAAATATTGTCTCTTAAAGCTTCAATTGGCGTTGAACACTGTCTCAAGCACAGTCAATCTTCGATATTCAAAGTTTCTTCAACATTAAACTCATCCCCTGCAATATCTCGCAATTCATCTTCAACTCAAGCCTTCAACATTCAATGTTAACATTTGTAGTAGTCAAGGCAAATTCTCTGACTGTGCCTCAATAAGCTTCGCCTCAAGGCCTCAAACCTTTCAGAGCAACCTTTCTACTTGCACTGGAGCACTAAAGTTTTTCTACAGTTGCCTCGATCATAAGTCTTAATGCAAGGTTTGTCTTTTCTCCTTCGCTCCAAGCTTAAGTGGTTCTGATGTGCTTTTTCAGAATGTATGTTTCACGGCTTCAGTTAAGGTATACTTCAAACTGAGAATTGTTATTGACTTCGTAACCATACTTGTAGTTACAGTGCATACATATTAGAGTAGTGAGGAAATGAAAGCATTAAGAACAAACGAAAGGGAGAACCGGAAAACATCGGAACTGTCGGGAACACAGGAAGCGCCGAGTCAATGTTGATGCTCAGGACAAATTAGTTGCACCTGAGCTCAAAGGGCGCCGATTGCACTTCAATACGTTCCTATAGATTTTAGCAGTTATTTTGTACTGGGGATCAATGGCGCTGGGCGGACCTCAGGTGAATAGGATGTCTTACTCCCGAGGATCGGTCCGAATGGATTGAGCGCAAGGCACAAGAACGCTGTGATATATCTAGTGTGAGCTCATTGTTCTCCTCCAAGTACTAATTTGAGAATTTTTTTCTAGCATGCCTTACTCTGTCGGAAGTGGCTTCGCTCCAGGCTATATGAACAGACCACCGAGTTGGACGACATTCGTAAACAGAGAAAAGAAGCGTTTGTACCTAGCATATATTTCGCTGGCCTGATTATGATTATGTCTCAGAACCCTCAATCGGCTAGGCGAAATTGGCTGGCGCGAAGAAGCCCATATCATATTGAACAAGTCATACGCAAATATATTCACAAACCACAAAGCAGTCAAGCAGTCGAAGAAGCTTACAGACCATGGTACGCTCGCCTTTGCTATGGGCCTCTTTTCCTCTGAATCCACGTGTTATCCAAGGCTGGAACATAATAAAGGACGAACTGGTACAACTCCTCTCAGTGCATAAAACTCAATGTCTCGCTGACAAACATCGTGTCATGCATCAAGAGTGTTATTCTTGTCTCAAACAAGAGTATGCGAGAATTTTGGCGATGTCAGATCTTCGAGTAGAACCTTTCCCTCTGCTGGGTGACATCCTAACAAACAAAGTCTTCGAGGACTATATCTGGAACACTCCAGATGATGAAGACTTGAGCAAAGAATTTTGCGCGTCTCAGCTCTCGGAGCACCTACCAAGCATTCTTGATGAATGGCGATCCGCGAAGACAAAAGAGCTCATCGAAATCATGCAAAAAGTTTGCCCCGAAGCTACTGCAGCCGATCTCAATCTTCTAACGACTCTTTTCGGGTGCAAAGGATGCGGTTCCACGATACATTTTCCCCAAATGTTTTACCACCGGTGCTGTGTTTCAAACAATGCCCCGGTGTAACACCAGGTGATGAATCACGGTAGTATCACATGAAGTGGGGGATTTTAGAGAGGTGCAAGAGAACCGTTGTAACGTGTGGGTTTGATTCTGTAGAACCTATCGTACTTACAGTAGATAGCTAGCTTATATACCTTTTCAAAGACTATTACTATAAGTGGATATTATATGAACGAAAGCAAGTAAGCAACGAGCAAGTAAACTGATAAGATAAGTGAAACGATAAGGAACGTGTCAGGTGCCGATGGGCGCCAGATTCAACAAGAGACTACTTCATTACATACACCCTCCAGAGATCGTCCACGAAGATCTCTTTTTCTTTTCGACGCCATCCATGGTCAGCAGGTCAAGTATTCTTCATTGACACGTCGCTTTCATCAACACTGGCCGGAGTTTTAGGACCGTTTGGGATTGGGAGCGGCTCCGGGTAGAAACCAAAATCGTCGGTGGCTTTCGGGTTCAAGGACTGGATCATCGCGTCCAAATGCGATTCTTCAGTGGGCGTGAGTGCCCCAGGCATAGAGCCGGAGTTCTGGATTGGGAGTGACATGGAAGAAGTCGGTGCCATAGGAATCACAGGATTACCAAAGGTTGGCAAAGGAACATGGGGAATGGATCTGAATGATAGGATAGAATTAGATCCTGGGGTAGGGATATTACGTGAGTTATCCTTGGAAGTACTGGCATCTGTCTGACGATGCTTTCTTCTCCTTTCTCTTTTACCATGCCTATCCCTCAGTGCAACACTTCGTTCCACGCCATGTAGTAATAAGCGACCAAATAAATTCTGTTGTTTTGTGTCCCGACCAGACAACCCGAGCGTCTGCAAGATAGGAGGCTGGCTGTTTCCTCCTCGAGTGAGTGGTGCGAAGATTTCTTGATTAATGGCCGGCATTGGTGCGAAGATGGCCCCAGACTCGAAATCAAAGACTGCAAGCGTTCCTTTGATCAGTGGGTCATTGTTGACTCTTTCAGCGAAGAAGGGGTAGACAACAGGGATGTTAAGCTTGGTAAGGATAGCTCCCGGTTTCCGGAGTTGAGTATCGAAGTCAAGACAACTGCGAATCTCGACAACATCCAAGGAGTAAGTGTAACTGCCGGATCAGACAAGTATTTTGTCATTCTTTGACCGCTGGGTCCAAGCGAGAGGACGAGGCGAAGGTGTGTTGGAAGGAGTGCTGTTGGGATTGGCCATCAGTGGGAAGTCTGAAAGAGAGGTGAGTTCAAGGGGTCCGTTTATATCTTTTTCGTCAAGTTTTGACCCTGAGTTTTCTAGGGCAACTTGCATGAGACTAACAAGCAGCACAGGCGCAGCCGTCACTCCAGCGTCTGGATCCAAATTCGGATCAGGTACGTCGTTGCGCCCTCTATCCGTGAGCTCACGAATGTCAGAAATACCGATTGCCTCAAAATAATCTCCGAGTGCATCTAAATGATCTATTTTTTTCATAGGGCAACCAGGTGAGGTCTCTGGGCTTCCACTTTATTTGGAATAATGCATTCGATCGCGTCCCGGAGTGGGCGACTATGTGATCCATGGCCCATTCTTCCTCGGATTCCCCGAAATCAGCTACTTGGGTCTCAAGCCGTCCCGGGAAGAGGCGGTCATCGTTCGGCACATGGATTCGAAGGAGCGATGCATGAAACGCATCATGGACACCTCGCTGCTTCAATCTCGAAGGGAGGTCCATCTTAAAGGTAGAGTTTCCAAAATCTTTCAGTATCTTGTAGGGTCCGATGAACTTTGGTACTAATTTCCTTGCGTATCCTTTAGGAAAGGAAATGTTCTTTGTGGAGATATACGCAAGATCTCCTTCCGCAAAAGGAGCAGGTCGACGGCGCCGATTAGCGTCATGGGTTTGCTTCACCCGGGCGTTCAAGATGCTGTCATGCGCTTGTATGACTGCTTGCTTCATTTTTTGTGCATAAACTCGAATTCCCGGATATTCATTTCTATCTGCGGAATTCCACAGGAATGAGCGTGGCATCCGTCCAGTATTCAGAAAGAATGGTGAGTATCCCGTCGTTTCTGAACGTGCTGAATTGATTGCGAACTCAACAGATGGAAGTTTAGTGACCCAATCTTTTTGGTCAACCGCCATGCATTGGCGTAGCATCTGAGTTACTGTACGATTTGCACGCTCCGTCAATCCATCAGTCTCGGGATGGTAGGCACTGGACATCTTCAATTTTGTGCCAATTAGGCTATGTAGGTGAGTCCAAAACATACTCGTAAACAGTGAATTGCGATCACTAATAATATTCTTTGGAAGTCCATGATGCTTGTAGACTTCAGCAAATACTAGTTCGGCAATTTGTTTTGCCTTGTAGGTTGTTTTGCTAGGGATACAATGTACCATTCCCGTTAGTAGATCAATAACCACTGTGATCATATCATACGAGCTGTTATGATCTTTCGATTCGGGTAGTGGACCAACAAAATCCAATGCAATTGACTCCCAAGGATAACTTGGGACTGGTAAGGAGTTCAACAACCCGTACGGTCGGGCATTGTTCGGTTTTGTGCACTTGCATGTTCGGCAAGCTTCACAGTATGAATTGACATCTGAGACTAAATCTTTCCACTAGACGTGGTCCCGAAGGTAGTCCGTTGTTTTCTTAGGACCGAGGTGAGCTAATAATGAATGTGCTTTGTCAATAATACATTCTTTGATATTCCGACCATTCACAGTGAGCGTCGGGATGCACAAGACTTTCCTATCGTGCATTTTCAGATATACAAGCCCATACAATACTTCGAAGTTATGGAATTCTTTCGGTTTGGCAATTATATTCTTGAATGTGGAGTCGTTCATATACTGATCCTTTAGAACAACTTCAAGATCGAGCTTGGATCGGCTTGCAGCCAATGCGGCAAGTAGAGATTTGTTCAACGTCTCTTGTGTTGTCCTTTGTGGGGGTTGATTCCGAGTTTGACTCTGAATCATGAGCTTCATCTGGTGAGCTTGACATGTCCGAAGAATTACTTCCTTGTTCGGGAATTAAAGGTAAAGTTTCAGTTTGAGAATTCCCTGAAGAACTAGTATCTGGATTGGTACTCCCGCCCTCCTTTTGTTCTTCACGGGGGCCGTGCAGGACAAAACACTTATTTTTCATTCGCCGAGCAAATTCCCAGCTGGTCTCCACCCGTTTCCCAACATTCCGTGTGCTCATAGCAAATAATTCAGGCATAGCAGAAGCTGCCTCAAGATCAACGAGCACCGGCATTGTTACATTATGCAGCAACAACGCATCATTGTCAATAACATCGTGGTATGTGTATTCACTGTGCGCGCGCACAGTCCCAGGCTTATCATTCGAATAAATTCGTGACAGAGCATCGGCAAGGATATTATCCTCGCCGGGGACATACACAACTTTGTAACTGAACTCCGAAATTTTCTCTAACCAACGTGCTTGCCTTCCAGACAAATCTTTCTGTTTCAACAGATGCACAAGACCTTTATGGTCAGTAATCCACTTGAAAGTTATGCCTTGCAGGATATCCCTGTGGCGGAGCATGGTCTCGACGCCAGCTAACATTTCAATTTCGTGCACAGGGTAATTTTGCTGAGCTGAGTTCAGCTTCGCCGAATAGAAGGCTGCTGCTTTAGCAGTTTTCCAATCATTGCCCTGACAAACGGCGCCACCAATACCAGTTGCGCACCCATCAGTGATCATCCACACTGGAGGTGAATCGTCAGCATAACTCAGAGGCACCTGATGGTGATCTTTGGCACCTCCAGCGAGGCGTTTCACGTCCTCAAAAGCCCGTTGCTCAACGTAAGTCCAGCGGAATGGAACAGTATCACCTGTAATGGAACTTAGATGTCCCATAGATATTCACACTAAGCCAATATTGTCGGCAAGATATCCCACAGAACCCAGGAATCCTCGAAGAAGGTCCCGGTTCGTAGGGGTTGGCCATTTGAGTATAGCATCAACTTTATGTGGGTCCATCCGGATCCCCTTATCATCGATAATACAACCCAATACTTTGAATTCCTTAGGCAAGAAATGAAGCTTTTCCTTACTAAGGTAAAGCTTCTCCCATTTGAGAATGTCAATTATTAATTTGACATATTTTACATGGTCTTCCAACGTCTCGGAGTAGATAACTATATCATCCAAATATACATCCATGAAACGGCCAATGTATTCTGAGAAGAGGTAATTCATGAGCGCCTGGTAAGTTGCTGGGGCGTTACAATCGCCGATCTGGATAACCAGACTCACCATGTTCCCATCTGGTGTAGTTACAGCAGTGCGCGGCACATGCTCAGGGACAATCCGAATCTGTTCATAGGCATCTTTGCCGTCAATAATTGAACGATACTTGGCACGAGCAACTCGCCTTTTGATTCCCTCAATATCTGGCATTGGAGATGAGAGTTTCCGTGTATTGGCATTCCGAGCACGTAGGTCGACGATGACATGTAATTTTGTACTGCTGGGTTTTGGAATTAGCAACATAGGTACAGTGTTACTTGAACTGGTAATTTTCCACCTACCTGATCGTAAGTATGCATCGCGTTTCTCAGCCCACTGACTCCGGAATTTCTCCGGGCACTTAGACGGCCGCCATGGTAAGATCTTCGACTCGTCTATCAAAGGGATTGTGTGATTAATAGCTCTAAACGGAGGTAAGTCTGTTTCGGCCATAGTTCTGCACAGAGGTTGAGCGTACTCTACTAACTCCTTCCATACAGCATTCAGACGATCCTCATACAGATCCATTGCTCTGGATGAGAGCTTTGCAACATTCACACCTTGAATAGGAAGTGATGCAACACTCCCAATCACCACTTTAGGATTATTGAAAGCCGTTGCAACTTTATGCTGGTATAGGAAAGGTGTTCCCAGAATAATATCGTAACTTGATAAATTTGCAACATCAAAGTAACGTTGCTCGGAGATTCCTTGGTACTCGAACTGGGCTTGAATTCCCCAATTTATTTTCGAGTGGGACCCTTGTACTGCAAGTTGCAGTGGCAAAGGTTTAGTCAATTCAATCTTCTGAACTCCCAGCTGGTCTGCAAATGTCGAAGACACAAAATCTCCGAGAGATCCGGTATCTATGAGGGCACGGGCGGGGTGCCCATTCAGTCTCACCACAACCACAAGTGGTTTCGGAATTTGACGTGAAAAGTCTTTTGTCATTGCCGCATTACGCTGAACAGCTGGGTACGTTCCCTTTGGCACTTGTACCCCATTTAATTCAACGAAATAATTTTCCCAGCCTTGGGTAGGCAACATGCCACGCTGTTCAGATACAAACAAATCCCGTAAGAACCATTTCGGTGTAAAATAGCACACCTCTTGGTCTTCGTTCATTTCCTGATATGCGCGGACCAGCTGCTTTTGGTACCAGTGGATCAGATCAAATCTAATGTTCCGCATATGGATTTTTGGAAGTGTTGCGCAAAATTCTAGGTGCGCATCGAGAACTTGATAATTCTCGGAATCATATTCCTCAATATTGAATTGGAAAATGTCTTCCTCTTCAGAGTCACCAAGGTATGGCTCACCCAGTCCCAAGCATTTTACAATGCCTAGTTCATAAGTTTTTTCCATCCGATGTAATTTTAGGATCTCAAAATCTCGAAGACGAACTTTCCCATCTGTCATACGAGCCCGTTCCAATGCATACCAGTAGGGTAACTGGAAATCAGGGTCCTTGAGCTGGGTCACTTCACAGTACACATCTTCGAAATCCTCAAAATCGGGATGAATCTCACCGAAATAATCAGAGTCACTAATGCAATATCGACCATCATTAATTTGGTAGACAAAGAAACAGCCAATATTATCCTTTGCGCGATCTGAATCTGTTGGATATGGGGCTGCCATATCTAGTAGGTAGATGGCACGTTGAGCCAGCATGTCGCCAATACACCTTGGGGGTAATTGAGACTCATACCCATGGTTAGGGTGGTTTAAATGCCTGTACATCCAGGGTGTGCCTGGATATGTTCGATTATCCTCGCTTTTCGGGCGCATATATGCACCTTCAAGGACTAAATCACACTTAGGCACTGGGTAGGGCAAATAATTAATATCCCTCCCATTGTACTGATTGTCAGTTGATGTTGTCTCACAGTCGGAGTCACTAACTGACTGTAAGTCCGGCATTGAGTCATGGTCAGATTCGTCGATTTCTGAGAGTGTACCACTCTGGGGGTCGCCAGAAGCTAGTTCCATGCCTACCATTCCAAGGCCAATCTCAGTGATTTCCTCGGTGGTATCGGCGAGACTTCTTAATTGCTCGTTGGTTCTGGCGGCAACACTAATGTGATTGCTTGACATTCCGGGAGGTCCATTATTGGTGGATTTCACCATTTTCCCTTGAGGGCATCGATTGGACATATGGCCTTGCTCGCCACATCGGAAACATCGACCAGATGCCCGATATTCCTCTTTCTCCTTTTCAGAAAGCTCCCGACGTTGGGAATGATTTTTCTTGTTTGGGTAATTATTTCGTGAGCTCTGTCCCACGTTCTGAGTTGAGCTACTACCCTGATGGGAGAAATTATTTTTCTTCCCATGTGGAGGAGGTTTCTTTCCCTTCGCTGGGAAGGACTGATTGAGAATATTATTATTGCCTTTTCCGTTACCGGATCCCAATGCAGGTTTGTCCGATTTCCTTTTCGGCGGTTCATCGCCTGGATCAACATTCTCAATGATTTCAACAAGTTCAGCCGCACTGGCAATCTCATTATAGGACGAGTACTCAGGGTTGAGTTTCTCTCTCCAGAGACCTTTCTGGATTTTTCGGTTTAACCCAGACCACAATTTATGGACCTTTTCTCGTTCATCAATAAGTCCAATAGTGTTGAACAAATCATTGAGTTCGGCAAGATAATCACGCACAGATTTATCATTCTGGAAGGTACACTTCAATTTGCGGCGTTGGTCCAGTTGATATGTCAATGGAAAGCAATAGTTATACAGTTCCGTAAAAAACTTCTTCAGTCTCCAGTCAAATGGAGAATCAGCAACGGAGGTTAGGTAGAACTGATAAGCTTTCCCCTTTAGGTATTTAGAAAGCTTGAGCACCCGTCGATTCTTGGGCACATAACCATCTCGAACATATGCTGTCCCTTCCGTTACAAATTTTATGAAGGCCCGTACATCCACCGAGCCATCATAGGACTCTGGCGGGTCGGGTTTAAGTAACATCTTTTGCTTCCTTTTAGTATTGCGACGCTTATGGCGGCGCCTATCAGAGCGTCTGTATTCCAAATCGGAAGACGACGTAGTGCTGTCATCATCAGAAGAGTCTGAGTCCGACGAAGAGCTAGAGGAAGAGTCGGACGATCCCCCGGGATTACCCAGACCCTTACTCCTTCGCTTCACAATGCGCTTCTTGCGTTTGGCCGGTGTCAGCAATTTAGCTAAATGATTGGTTGAAGCTAAAAGCTCCCTAGGGCGCACAATGCGCCCAACGTTCCGAGCTGGTGGTTTTTCCGAGTCTTTCGGCTTCCTATTAGGCCATTGCTCAACTATATCCCTGATATGGGACTCAACTAAATCGGTTAAGGCTTCTGAGCCTGCACGATGGTCTGACCGTTTTCTAGGCTTCTTAGCTTTAATCTTGATTTTTCTTGGCTCGTCCTTGTGTTTAGGGACGTTCTGAGCATCGCGGATGGCCCTGAAGTTTTCAAGAGCCTCCCGCTGCATGTCAATGTTGACATCTTCATCAGAGATATCTGCCATTGCCCAATTCTTTGGGTCTGGACCCTTCCCTTTGTCATTAGATGGTCCTTCACCTCTCGAGGTGGTAGATTCAGTGTCACTGCTCTGGTCGTCACCAGCAGTGGTTTGCTCAACAGCTTTCATGCGCTTCTGAATAGCCTTCCGCTGAGCCTGAGAAAGCCGCTTTTCAGCTTCCATAATAGTAGCTCCTTGAGCCATTGTCAACGGTACGGGTTTCTTGACCCGTTCCGGCTTAATACTTTGTTTCGCAATCTTTACAGGATGCGAATTATATTTATTAATAGTACTGCTATCAAGGCTAGTGGCCCTGGGGCGGGATCCATAACGAACGGTTATCCATTCGTTGGAATTTCCCTCATCATCGGCGAGGTCATTTGCAATGCCCTCAGCCAACGGTTGCTGACTGCTGGAAACGGCAGCAGCCTCATCTTCGACCTCTGAGGTAGAGGGAGATTCAATTCCCACTTGGGGGTTCAGACCGCGTTTAGCAGTCTGCTCGTCATCGCTGACGGGAAGGATGGTAAGATCCTTATTTTGGTACTGACCTGGGCCACGCCGAAGGTTGTAGCGGCTAGTGTCGCGGTTTAGATTGTTTGTCGAGTTGTTAGTCATGGTGAAATGTTTTTGGTGTCCGGGTCGGAATCCGCGTTGATCAGACGAGGGGGTTGCCGTGTAGGACAATGAGCAGAGTGTTTAGATAGAGTAGTTTGTTGTAGAGGGTTCAAAATATGTAACACCAGGTGACGAATCACGGTAGTATCACACAAAGTGGGGGATTTTAGAGAGGTGCGAGAGAACCGTTGTAACGTGTGGGTTTGATTCTGTAGAACCTATCGTACTTACAGTAGATAGCTAGCTTATATACCTTTTCAAAGACTATTACTATAAGTGGATATTATATGAACGAAAGCGAGTAAGCAACGAGCGAGTAAACTGATAAGATAAGTGAAACGATAAGGAACGTGTCAGGTGCCGATGGGCGCCAGATTCAACAAGAGACTACTTCGTTACACCCGGGTACTAGCCATGGACGCCTTCGAACATACCGGCCATACTACTACACTGAGTATGAGGGCCTGGGCCTATGGATATCTGATTGCCTCTATTTGAGTGAACCACGGGTGAACCGTATGAAAATCATTGCCGAAGCTTGCTCTCTCGATGTCGAGGCCTCAACCTTAGAAGACTTACATTCAGCTGACCCACTCATCGAGTGTGTAACTTGCTATTCTGTGGAAAGTCCTTGGCAAAGTGGACGAGCGTTCATGAGGTGGCCACAGGCGGTATGTTCATATGTTTACTTTTTCTTCCAAACTGTTCTGACTGAGCTTTCAAAAATCCAGGTCTGTCATCCAACGCATCATGTTTTGATCATCAATTCATTTGGTAGCGAAACGAAGCAGATCGTTGCGAAAGCATCAGAACCGGGCAATCTCAATCTCAACTGCGAGGTTCTGTGTTGTTCCCATTGCCACCAAGATATAGCAGTTTCTGATCTGCGTTTGCACTTGATGGATAGGTGAGCAATGATATATCTCCATGATCCCCTTTCTGTCAGAGTTGACTGACATAATCTACAGTCACCGAGATGTCGCCCACACTGGCAAACTTGACCAACTTACGAGTACTCCTCACCCCAGGCTGTTTGATCGTAAAGATTGGTACTGGAATCCTTGCAAGTCGCTGGACAAGCTAGGAGAGCTCTGGAGATACAATCCGCCACCGCCACCGGAACTGGCTGCAGCTGAAGCACAGCCAGCTGCTGCCCCGACTGAAACAAACTCTGACAGGCTTTTGGTGGAAGAATCGGTTCAGGAATGATGGAACCACCTATGCCAATAGGACTGGTATTTTCTCGCAGAACCCGGCCACTGGAGATGACATCGAAAAGTAAGACCCGCCTGAAGCAGGATGGAATCGCTGATGGTCATCGATGCCAAAGAACTGGAGTTGGTCGAAGGACATAGTAACAAGACTCAGCTTTAATTTTGGATATTGGCTTCCCTCGCTGTTTCTTATACACGATACTTCCTCTTTTCTTTTTTTTTACCAGACCAGTAAGCGCCAAGCGCCAAACGCTATTTGGTCCTTTTCCTCTTGATTTGTACGTTTCCTTCCATGTGCATATAACTTATCTTTATTGCGCTATGCGATACTCAACTTTGGTTTTCTGCCCTTTTTCTCTCTGACCGTCGAACTATCGCATCCCTCGCGTTTTTTGCTTCGTATGTGCAAGTATCTAGTTCCATCTTGGATCATACATTGCTATCACGCTATCACTGGACTATTTTTCCTTCTGCATTGCTGCGTACATGTACGTCGAACTGCCTATTGTATTCGTTAAGTTTCGCATTGTATCGGAGCTGCATTCTTCTCCCGTTCTCGCGTACTGAGTACGCCTCCGGCGCCGGACGCTCCTTAGTTCGCGATCACCTGATCCGCGTGCGTTCTGCGTTTGCAAACGCGTCTTTAATTACAGAAGGTCGACATCCTTCGAAGGTAAGCCCCTTGAACTATTTTTACCGTACAAACTTACGCCGTTATTGATGTTTAAGACGATGGGCCGTCAACGAGAACTATTCGGTAATAATCATACTTACGCCGCATAGCACACACACATATATATATATAGTAATTTACCCTCAGTACTGTATATGAGTGTACAACAACTGAAGGCTACAAATAGGGAGATAAGTGAAAGGAAAAGCCAAGCGTTAAGTCGTGAAACATGTCTCCCCATTGTAGGCAAGTGGGGGCGGGACTCTGGTGTCGACATACATAGAGCTCAATGTTCACAGTTGTTGAGTTTACTGGCTGGCTACTAGTAGCAGTTTTGTACTCAACGACCTTTTGAGGAAAGGGAACCACTACTAGGACCAGCTTCCCTCTGCATAGGCACAAATCTAATTGAGCCTCCCTCAGTGTCATGATCATATATCTGGATGACCAGAAGTTGTCAGCTTAACAGAATGTAAGTGGATATCACTGAGACTAAGCTCACCACAGGCACCAGTGTGGTCAACGGATCCACGGCGTTGTCCGAAACCCTCCATTCAATATCCCCATGTTCTTGCTCAACTTCATTTTCAAGCTCGTCCACATTTTCCCATTGAGTATGGTCCAACGGAGCCCCGATGTTGCCGAGGAATCGGTTCTCAGCAAAATCAAGCATGCTAAGTGGAGGGGCAGTTGCGTTGGAGGGGGCATGTTGGACGGTGCGATCAGAGAAAACACGAAGGTTGAGGACAAAATGATTTATTAGAAGATTTGATAGCCTGAAAGAAGTTTATTATTGGGATAATCAGTTAGTGGGACAGCAAGCCTGAACAATAGACATACACGCTTAAAAACGAGTCAACGAAGACGAAAGCTTGTGAAAAACTTTGCGACATCTAGGTCATACAACATTTTCAAAATGTCATTCTTTAGAACTTAGCAAGAGGGTAGCTTACCGCTGGAAAGATGGACGCCTGGGTTCAAAAGGTTTGAAGGAGCAACATTGGAAGTCAAATAAGACTCGTCACTCACAATTGCCAAAGCAGCGTCAATACTCGAAATTATGAAGATGGTGCTAGAGATAGGCAAGACCTCATTTATAGCTGTCACAGAAACTTCAATGAGGAACTTACAAGAAGAATAAGGTACCTATTCTGCCATTAATAAGCGCTCAGCGGTGTTACAAAAATCCACTAACCATCACGCAGGATCACCTCGGTAATGCTATGAATACCAGATTTTCGGGAGTCCATGATGTGGTGAGCGGTTCGAACCAAAGTCAAGATGAAGATGATAGCATCGTAAATCAATCCAAGGATAGGGGCGATTATGTGCACTAGGATGCAGGGCTGGTCAATGGGCTTAGACTGATTAAATCAGTGAATTGAAGACTCACAACTGGCACGGAAAAGATGTCGAAGCAAATCAATAAATATCAAAGAGAAAAAAATGACGGACATGCTAACATTCTGTACTCAAGCTGTAAGCTGAGACTGTTCGAGCTAGAGTAGCATGATGAGACTAGTTCGAGCGGTGTTCCTTGGCTGGTAAATGCTGAACTTGCGAAGGATTTCTATGCAGATCAACAAGATCTAAGTACTTCAAACATACAATGCACAAAGGACCGCGTACCAGAACATCGTTAACAATTTGTATGATGATAAATGGGCAAAGTAGAATAAGCAGTGATCGCTTTTGACCAAAGAGTGCGTAAACCCTCAAAAAGGAAAGTACTATAGCAAATAGTTCTTGGTTAAGGCATTTCGCTGGAGAGTGAAGATGACATACACTTCATCGCTATACCACAGATGGAGGCAAAAACAAGCCCTGTGGTATAAATATTTCTACAGCTGAGTACGATAAAGTTGCGAGTCAGGCAGGCTCCTGCAAGGAAAAAATGGGGCAAATAAACCTTATATCCGTCATCTTTCTCTTTCCCGGAGCCCGAGGACCAGCTGCAAAACCGCAAATAGTGGAAAGCTGTAGCGGCTCAGAATGAAGATTACAGAGGTACCAGTTAGTCGACGGGACCATATCGATTGAACTTCGATGGAAAATGTGATGAAGAAATCATAGGTCCATAAGACTGTGGTTCAGCATGAGCCACTGGCAGATTCACTCTCTAATCTGAAGACAACCTCACCAACAATGGATAACTCCACGTAGCTGATCAACAAGCTGTAATATTGATGTGACATGAGGATCTTCACGGAAAGCCTTGATTGTTCAACCTACAAGGACTGAAGAAGGCTAATTTCTTTAGCAATGGCCTGATAACTGGAAGAGGCTGACATGACAGCAAAAACGTAGAGGAGTGCTGACCACTAGTTCTTGTCAAGATGTGAGTATAAATACTTACTGTCTGCAATCACTGTTTGAAGATGGTGGAGCTTGGGCGATGAACTGTTGCCGTTATTTCTGCTCCTATCTCACAAGAATTCTAGTGGAAGATTACTCGCTAGCTGTAGTACGACTTATATGGGCAGACAATCACCACCTCACAATGAATGTTCATGTCGATTCCGTAAACGTAAAGTTGAAACACCAGAGCATGCTATGCTCGAATGTCTACATCACCCATAATCAATATGCGCGCCTCCTTCCTGCCCAAGTTTTACACAATCCAACCAAATGCTGTTCCTCTATGCAATACCATGGATCTTCGCCATTATTTGGCATACATTGCCTCCTGTCACTCGACCTTTCCAATTCTTGCTAAATGGGCATTTGAAGTAACCACGTTCTTTAATGCAACTCCTATGCTCATCCCTAGCCAATACCGCCGATAAGTATTCACATCATACCATACATATGCCAAAAGTAGTTGTCACATATATGTAAATAGCCTTCAATGTACGCCGTATATATTATCTAGTCATTGATGAGGCGGGTGGATCTACAGCACCTCAGTTGCGAGCTTGTCCACTCCTTTCCCAATGGTTCTGGCGTTCAGCACTTGGACCATGCCGTGGAACAAATTCTTCCTTCCTTCCTATAAACTGTGGAGTTAGGAGCCTGATAACCTTGAGCTTGAATGCTTACTCTTTGTGTTAGCTATGATATATCATGATGACCAGCATTACCTCAACATCTTCCTCGGAAATCTGTCAAGGCATGATCGATTCTGTTGGAGCTAAGAGCTTTGATGAAGTTGACCCCTGTACATGTTGAACTTGAGGTGGAGCGGCGGTCAGAGTGTCGTGAAACTTTGATCCAATCGTTTTTACCATCAAGCTCCCTCCTGTTTCCTTCCGTCTTATCGATTTAGATGTGCCTCCGTCAACAACAGGTTTCTCATTGTTCAAATGTTCATCGCTCGCGTGCGTCATCTGTGCCCGTCTAACCCGACAGCGGCGTTTGTCGGAGCAAAGAGGGTACATTGGGATTAACTGGGCCAGGAGATACTATCTCCATTCTTCATAATCAAACGAAGGGTCAGAGTTGGAAGAAGAGGAGCTCAAGAGACTACTGGCCAGGAGCCTACCTGAAAATAAGAAGAGCCAGAAGAAGAAGGCTAAGACTGAAGATGGTGACAAGAAAGAGACTTGAAATTCAAATCTAAGCTTTAGAGTAGCGCGCAAAGACAGTCGACAATCTTCATCTCCTTAGTCTTGTATTTGATGTAAGCGACGTAAGGACTATGATGATGGGGGGCTTTTCCTGCCTCTTCCTAGTGTACGAACAACGCACGTTTTCGAGAAAGGCAATAGATGCAAGACGTGCGGGATGCGAGACGGGTCGTCAGGGTGGGGGAAGTTCTGCAAAAGAATCTGACTTTCAAAGCCGCATGATCTTTTTTAGTGGATCAGATCAAGATTAATTCCGTCTGGTCACTGAGTGCCCATCGGACATGGTTGAGGACGGTTGAGGAAGAGATTGTGCAGGCGCAGCGCTTATTTCCCGCTTGTTGAATTGGACCGGACCGAACCGGACCCAGGTGAGCGCCATCGATTCTTGCATGAGACAACTTTTTCACAAACTCCCTGATGGGTAATCTTCTCATCTACTCTGGACCTGAAGTATTCCCCACAGCACTTAAAAACACTCTCGCTCATGTTGCTCGAATTCTGCTTCCCAACTACAGCATCCAGCCTGTTAGTCCCCCCGTTTTACTTACACAACCATGGCCAGTAGGATGTGATGTGTTGATTCTTCCAGAGTTAAAGGCGCAGCTTCCCAAAAATCTTGAAGAGACCATCAATAACTACGTCGAAGCAGGTGGAGAAGTGTTGTGTTTGCATGTTGCAGCGAGAATGATAAGAGGTATTCATGGGCAGGAATTGTCATTTACAGATCGGACCACTGGTACTAGGCTTAGCCCTGTTCTTCCTGCTCTGTCTCCGCACAAAGATCAGTCTACACGGAGAATCCGTACTTGCGATGCAGGAATCGACGGTATCGTTGAAGGGGCGATACCTCAGTTTGAGGTGGACGGGATATCAGCAAATCGGACCCAAGTTTTGGCATACTCACTCGAACAAGACAGCCAGAATCTTGCTGCTCTTCGATGTCAGATTGGCAATGGACACGTAACATTCTGGGCCCCTAGTTTGGAGAATATAGCCGAAGATATTTCTGGTAATGACCCCAAGGCTCGGTTGAAACTACTCAGGTGGTGCCTTGAACGAGTTGGTTTGAGACCACCACATCCAAAAGCAGGCCCGTCATCTCTTCCGCTGCCACAGATACTTCTATCGACTCCAGAAAAACCCGGGCTTGTCCAGGCTGTCGTCCTTGGTCTTGGCCTGAATAATGGTCCAGGCGTTTTTCGCGATTCCAACGATTCCTTTGAATTTCATCCATACGAAAAGGGCCTCGAATTGCTACGGCAAATCCGACTGCAAACTGCTCAGCCCAATTCACACTCGGACTCCGACCAGGCTGATTCCCCCATGAAACACATCATAGTCTGTCCCGGAGGAATGATTCCTTCCGCCGACGATACGCCTCTCTTTGATCTCCAGACATACTTCACACAGCTGAGGATGGCTCGTTCAAGAGAGGGCTGTCGTCGCGATATTGCTGGGTTTGGTGAGACGATGATTTATGGACAGGTTGTCACGAGCACTCAGACAATGTTTGACAAGTTCAGTTATATGACTTTTTTGAATTATTCCTCATCTCACACGTTCCTAGAAACCCGCGGCTCCTCGCCCAACTTCCAGCGTCCGTCCCTGTTCTCTCTCTCGGCTCTCAACAGCTTGCGGGACGTGGACGGGGCTCCAACGCATGGATCTCTCCAGCTGGCTGTCTCCAGTTCTCCCTGCTCCTCCCAAAGTACCTTTATCACCGCATTCTCAGTATAGCAATCCTACGTCATCTCTAACTCCGTCTTATATCCCCCCTTCCAAACTAGTATTCGTGCAATATCTATTTGCCCTGGCTGTCGTCGAAGCATGTCGTTCCGACACTGTCCTAGGACCGAAGTCTGGCGAAGCTGTTCGGATCAAGTGGCCAAACGATATCTACGCCTACTCCGGCGGTCCGCGTGCCGAAAAACTCAAAATTGGTGGTGTCCTTGTCTCAACCACCTTTGCTCCAGGAGGGCAAGAAGCCGACATCGTTATTGGTTGCGGCCTCAACGTCCTATGCAGCCCTCCGCTCTTTGCCTTGTTCCGACTATTGCCGATCTCACCCATACAAACTGTAGAGGCCCCATCCTGCCCAGACTCGAATGAGCCTAATCTATCACGCCTCAGCCTAGAATTAACTCTTGCAACGGTCCTCAGCAAATTCGAAAAGATGTGGGACCAATTTCTAAGTAGTGGCGGAGACTTTGAGCCGTTCCTTGGCACGTATTTGGAGCGATGGATGCATAGGTCAGTCAACCCCCTCCCCCTAACCCCTTGTTGCTTTGACTAGCTTAGCTGTCTCTGATGCTGTTTCCATTTATTCATTGTAGCGATCAGCTTGTCCAATTGACAACGGTTTCTCCGCCCAAGATGGTAAGGATCTGCGGAATCACACTCGATCATGGATTGTTGAGGACATTGCCGGAGCGCACAGGGGCATGGGGGTACGATGAGGGCATGAATGGGTATATCGATCTACAGCCAGATGGTAATAGTTTTGACCTTATGGCGGGGCTGATCAAGGTGAAGAGGTGATATATGGATTGATGTAGTTCAAACGTAAATATACATACTTACCTGTAACCTGTAAACTAGCTCGTTCATGCGTATGTTGTTGTACTTATGTACATTACATCTGTTGTACAAGATATCTCCTCACTGAAAATGCACTTTGAACTCCAACAAGCCATTCAATTCGCAACTTGGAGACTGGAGGCAAAGGCTGGACGGTTCTGATGGGGGCTTTTTGAAAGCAGTAGATTCTGCGAACAGGAATGCAAGTCCTGGGAGACGATCTGGCTTACCGTTAGTCAGACCGAGCTTCTCGACCGACGACTCGAACAACCCTCGATACGCGTTCTTGCTGCCATCTTACCGCCCAGCGAACTTGAACAGAAAGTAAACCCTTTCAATCTGAATTCAAAAGAAAAGCAAAAATAGTCAAAATGGTCTGGTCGAGTCATCCGTCGAAATCCCGATATTCGCGTCGGGTTGGTGAACAGCAATAGGGTCAAGATTTTGTTCCTTCTTGTCAAAAAGGTAATGGACGTAGTTTTAAGCAAGGGAACAATACAACTGGGCTACAGCCCCCTCGAAACTGGAAGTTTCGATCAGCATGTTTCGATCAGCACGTACCATGGTCGCCTTTGAGATGTCGTCTTGGTCCCAAGGAGATGAGTGCCCGAAAGGTGCCTAGATACTGAAAGAAGCTTTAGCTCCTGCTATGGATTTCAGCACATCGATACTGGTTGTATTGATCTGAATCTATTTGGTGGGAATTGCACTATGACTGTCACTAAGGCCTCGTTCGGGAACCCGAGACATCTTGCACGACCGCCACAAGCAACCTCTGGGTGAACCGGAATACCCGCAGCGACCAGCCCCGCTTACGCTTTTCCTCTCCCCTTCCTGACCCTGCGCTTCTGAGAGATACGATTCCCTGAGATTTGTGAGGCTCCTTGTACCAAAGGAGCGATGTTGTTAGCAATATCACCATAACACTTTTGCAGAATCGTCCTCACATTACAGTAGATTGAGTAAAGGTGCAAAGGTACAAAAGAGATGCGCTCAGGCGATATTTATCCTGAAGGTTCGTGGTTTCGCATCGCGTTTTCGCGTAAATGACAATCTCCGCCCAAGATGGTGAGGATCTGCGGAATTACGCTGTTCTTGAGGACTGCAGAGACAGGATATACGCGAGTTTTGACCTTCGTGGAGCGATAATTTGGTTGAGGCGAGCAGTTCGTCAGCCGATGTACGTGTAGAACTTGCAGCTTGCTCGTTTACGCGTATGTTGTGGCCAAGTTGTGGCATTTATGTTATCTTCCGTTTCTTTTCGGATCGAACTTTTTCCATGGCTGAGTCAGCAATCTTTAGTTGACGTGTTAAGTACGCGAATCTTTGTCGGACACGTCTCCACCAGTAACCAGTTGTTGCTTGCGCTCAAAAGTCTTCGGACCTCTTTGCAGTAAACCCTTGGCCAGATAAAGCTCTATTCAAATTCGCGTCGAGTCCACACAAAAAGATGAACTCTGAACTTGAATATCTCAAGTCTCTTGTTCACCAACTGAATGAGAAAATCAAGACTTTGGAGGCCAAGGCCAAGCCTTCACCCGTAGAACAGCTTCGTACTATCCTAATGGGACCTCCAGGAGCTGGTAAATTATACAATCTTCAGGATTCGAAGCTTTTAAATCTGATTCGTTTACAGGCAAGGGTACACAGGCACCGTTAATCCGCGAAAAGTTTTGCGTATGCCATCTGGCCACTGGAGACATGCTGCGCGACCAGGTAGCTAAGAAGACAAAGCTTGGTGTAGAGGCGAAGAAGATTATGGATGAAGGTGGTTTGGTGAGTTTTTATTTTCGCTCGTTTCCATGAAATGTTGGTACTAAAGCAAAGCGCTAGGTTCCAGATGAAGTCATGGTTGGAATGATCCAGGGAGAACTAGATACCAACGACTCTTGCAAGAATGGGTGAGTAATGGAATAACTATTGTAATAAACACGGGATTAACTAACGATGTATACAGTTTTGTTCTCGACGGCTTCCCTCGTACTGTTCCTCAGGCTCAAAGACTGGACTCCATGCTCGAGGCTCGCGGCGAAAAGCTGGACTCGGTCGTTCAACTTTTGATTGACGACAGTTTGCTCATCTCACGGATTACCGGACGCTTAGTTCATCCCGCTAGTGGACGGTCGTATCACCGTGAATTCAAGTGAGTTTGCTATATCCTGATCTCTTCATTGCCTGTATTAACAAACTCTATCTTGCAGCCCACCAAAGAAGCCTATGACCGACGATGTAACGGGTGAACCTCTTATCCAACGTTCAGATGACAATGTCGAGACGTTGCAGAAGAGATTAAAGTCGTATCATTCACAAGTGAGTCTTCGAAACTTCACTCTTTTCCCGTGTTTCCCCGATTATCTGTGTTTCTCACGTTCACCACCTTTTTCAGACTGGGCCTGTCGCGGAGTATTACAAGTCCAAGGGTCTATGGAACGGTATAGACGCCGCTCAAAGTCCGAGTGTCGTTTGGGATAATCTTCGGGGAGTATTCCGTAGTGGAAACAAGAGCGGCCCTTCGACATAGAATCTACGGCTAGGTCTGCTGGAAACTAGCACTAATATCACAGATTGTATACCGGAGACGTTGTATCTGGGTTTTGTGCTTAGTCAAGTCGAATCGTTGGATCCTGTGGCAATTTAGAATTTTAGATATCTTGAATCCAATTCTAAGGAGTGAAAAAGCAAAAACAGAATATGGGACCTCACCTAATCCAGGACTTGAATTTGGGTAGTACGGGAAGATACGTCGAAGCATAACCTCTACACCATCGTACCCAGCTTGGTTCCGAAGAGTTGAAACTTGATTTTGTCCAGAGTTGTGCCATTGCCCTGACTTGATTCGGATCGTCTTTTTCTTACTTAGATACCGCGATGGATACGGCCCCCGCCAAAAAGCCTCCCTTTTAAACTCGTCCCTGAGGGAACCAAATTCAATGCTCGCGTCAAGCTCAAGCGTTCACACTCCAATCTGGCGTCCCACGATTCGAAAGCTTGATTACGACGCATTCAGGTTTTCTACTCACCAGTTTTTCTGCTTGCTGAAAATGTTGTAGACAGAGTACGACGCGCGCATCTTCTGGTAAGTTATTATCTTACTAACCTTATAAACATAGCATGTTTCCAGAACCGCTACAACGCGCTTTGACTACATAAGTATTATGAACGCAATGTCCACTGTCATTATTGAAAAAAAACATCTACCTACTTGTTTTTACTATTTTACAATTATTTCCGTGACCGTATAAGTATGTATATCCAAATTTTAGTATCGCTGCAAGTCTCGTTGTCCGTGGATACTCGTTCTACCGAAGCCATGGTCCAAAGTAAAGACAAAATGTTGAAAGACAGCCTATATGCTATAGATAAATGAGTCTCGTAACTATACTTACCACATAGACTTTTTTTTATAAATGGGAATCACGTTGGATCCGTCGTTCGTCTTCCAACCGCCTCAATCGATCGAGTATTCCAGTCATTTCACTCTGTACAAATGTCGATTCTTCAGCTCGACTGCTCTCTCCAGGACTGGGTGGGCTGGGGTGCGTCTCCTCCGTTCTCTTTTGCAGTTGTTTCCCATTCTCAAAGTTGTAATACGATGTCTAGATTAATCAGTTTATTTTCAGATAGCCATTGTAAACACTCGCGGACTCACCTCTGTCTGAGTCGGTGAATGTTCCCCGATGCTATATAGCATCGTTTGACTAGGATAATTGTAATTATACCGTGACTCAGAGAGGGCACAGGAAAGTCTCTGGCAATTCGCGAGGAGGGAGTATATACGGCGACGATATCACTGGACATAGAAGAATAGCTAAAAGTGGCTTAGTTTTCAACTGAGTCTGGCATATATCCAAGCGATACTTACTTCTCTGGAATATATCGCGTTTATCTAGTCTTTGGTTTTTCTGTCGTCTTCGAAGCCACAATATCAAGATGGTGAGTGCAATGAATACAAAGACGAGGCCCGCAATTGTACTGCCGACAATTGCTCCAACCTGAGAGCTCTGGATTGCTGTAGTACTAGGTCTGCTGTAGTAGGGAAGGAGTTGAGCTGGACTGGTTAATCAGAGCTTGCTGTTGGCATGCTTAGTGAACTAGTAGAGAGGCACTGGCAGTAATCGAGCTTGTTGATGTGGTTTGTACTGCGATTACGACCGGACTGGGGTGACCAGTTTTCAGTGAAATTTTCATCGGAGCATCTGCCATCGTCGGAATTGACAAACTTGCACTCCAAATTCACGTTGCCGAAATCAAAAACCTCCACCCATCCGGAAGCCGAAGCAATAATCGTTCGGGAGGCTATTGCATCTTCAAGCAATCGAAAGAATAGCCATCATGAACACTCACTCGACAGGATAGTGGGTATGAGCCCAAAGAACCATCGGTAGTGGTTGTCGCATAGAGGATTTCATAAATGTATGTGGTTGAAAGCCATCGCTTGCTACGCCGTCAGGACGTAATGGCTCAGTAAATCCACCATGGTGTGGTAGACGATCTGTCCCGAATTGCCAAAGAGTAATATTAGGTTCCCCAAAAGTGAGCTCTGAAATGAAAGTACTCGGTATTGGTTGGCTAATGTCGAAATTCAGAGGAACTCACCGACAAACGAAACAAGAACGTAGAATAATATACAAAACATACTAGATATCAATAGATACCACAAACAAAAACCGTAGGTTAAGACACGAGCGCCTTGCCAGCAACCGAAGTTGGCTCGAGAATCCGGCGGAAAATATTTTGGATGGCGTACAATAAATCACCAATGTGGCTCGTCATTCGTTACTTTCTTTATAGTCCCAGCTACTGTTGGCTGCTACTCAGATCCAATGCACTGCCAGTGATTATATGGCAACGAAGATGTGAGATATGCATGGCAGTAGGATCGATGATTTTGGTTCGAAATTGGACACCACTGGTGCTATGCTATGTAGATCATTAGCGCATGGTAATACGGAAGCCTGAAATCCACAACATAAGGCAAGAGATCTATTTTGTCGTATCATGACCAAACCCCAAGCGTCATTTGAATAAAAAATTCAACGGACAGTGGATGAGGTCCAAAGAATTTCAGGCATGGACCAAAAAGCCAGCTGCGCGCGCGACAATGACTACAGCAAGCACGAAAGATGATCAATGGAAGCCCAGTGTACTGCCCCGCAATCCTGTCTCGATAGAGACTATGGTCGCACGCTTGTACAGAGGTGATGTTCTCTTTTTCTTAGATCTATTGCCATATTCAACACTTACGCTAAGGGCCGGGGGAAACTCTCGTAGCTTCAGACAACAACTACGTTTGCATATGCTTACAATGACCATACACTCGAATCAAAGGTACAGAGGTATCGAACTCAACCTAGGCGAGACTCAAGCGAGACTTGGGCGAGACAGGCTATGTCTCGATTGATATATGAAGTCCATTAAGAACTCCATTAATATGATAGATAGCAGACGCCATAATCGACTCAATCTAACAAGAAAAAATGGCAGACTAACTCTTATATGATGGTGGGGGATCAGACACTGAACTGAGTTCCTCTGACCGCCTCTTGATTGATTGGTCAACTGCAACGGTCATCTGATGCGGTAGCGCCTGACTACCTTTCGCGAACGGGTTCGCCTGTGCACGTTTCGATCGAGGTTGTATAGAGTTGATAGTCGTACCGTCCTATACCATAAATAGGTTTGAAAGCTTGTGATACCGGATCTAGAGATACTCACCTCGGTCTGGGTTGAAATTGCGTCCAGAATCGACCGAACTGGATTTATATACGAACGGAAGTCTGGTCCCATATTCACCATTGGTAGATGAGTCCTAACAAGCTAGCTCTAGGTCACAGCCTTAACTGAAGCTGACCAGTCATAACTCACTCTTCTGGTTGTGATTCGATTGGTTCAACAAGCCGTTCTTGACGCGGACGGCGTGAATGTTTCCCCCTTCGCCACAGAAATAAAAACAAGTAGCTTTGCAGCTGGCACGTATGCATATCCTAGCCGCACTTACCTCTCTTGAGATGCATCGCAATCCTCAAAACGACATGGATTTGATCTTTGCCGTCGCCTTCGAAGCCATAATATCAAGACTGCAACATTGCAGACAGACACGAGGCCGGCAATTGTACTGCCGACGATTGCTCCTTTCGGGGAGCTCTGGGAAGTTGTAGTAGGACCTGCTGTAGGGAAAGGATTTGGGCTAGACTGGCGATCAGAGTTTGTTGGCTCTGCTGGCACGCTTGTGGACGTGGCTAGTACTGTGAGTACGACCGGAATGGGGACACCAGTTCCAATGAACTTTTTATCAAAGCATTTTCCCCTGTCCGAATTGATAAATTTGCACTCCAGATTGCCAGAGTCAAAAAGCTCCACCCATCCAGAGGCCGAAGCGACAATCGTTCGTGAGACTATATAATCTTCAACTTGAAGTAATCGAAAGAATACGATTATGTACACTCACTCGACTTGATAGTGGGCACGATCCCCGGGAAAGTAGCAGTGGTTTGCACATTCAGGAGCTCGTAAACGTATGTGGTTGACAGCCCATCGCTTGCTACGCCGATAGGACGTAACGGCTCAGTAAATTCACCATCATCTAGATGATCTTTCCCGAATTGCCAAAGAGTAATATTAAGCTCCCCAAAAGCGTGGCCTGGAAATGAAATTACTTGGTATGGGTTGACTAATATCGAAATTCTGAGGAACTCACCGACAAATAAAGCAAGAATGTAGAATGGTACACAGAACATGGATGTTAATTAGATTGAGTTTGATAAATAGCGCAAAAAAAAACAAAAAAAAAAACTGTAGGTTAAGACCAAACTGAAGAGCAATTCTTGACACCAAGAGTATTTCAGATGGCTTACAGTAAATTACGAGTCCTGAATGTAATGAAGGCTCGTCCTTATGGCCGGTTTCGCGTGGGAATTTATTCCCGATTAGGGTTGATCCTGCCCTAATTTGGGAGAATCGTTTCCCCATATTTGGAAATGTCAAAGCGAGTGTCATGTGACTTTATGATTTATTGGCGTGCTCTTTCCTTTGACTCTTGTACTCCCAGTCTGTTGTACTCAAGCCTGAACGTCAAAAGCACCGGTATTTTGCAGAAGTGACAGTATTGTTTTACATTTCTTTCCAGATGTACAAGCATAACAAGCTGATGATTCTTGTTTATCCTTATCTCTTTTCATTCTCATGGAACCCTTTACCCGACATCTGACGAAAACCTGAACACAAGTACAGGCTTAAAAGGACCAACATCTCAGAGGAGCAAGAGAAGACAGAGGACAGGGCTCATCTATAGAAGTTGTTTACCAGCTAATATATTTGCAAGATAGCTGGAACAGCGAAAAGATAATGCGTGTACAGCTGCTATCTAAATGTTAGCGGTTTAACTTGTCAGTGTCCTCAAGTTCCAACAAGATGGAATGTAGTTATTGACTTGTCAGAATCCAAGGAACTATTGTCATGCAGTTCATTGTGTGGCCACCTTTTTCATTTGAAGTCTCTATTTTATAACTAGCATCTTGCAGGACTCGTACCTGCCACGCGCTTGGTGCGGTGGCCCACACTCGCAAGTCACCTGAAGGGGGGCGCTGCCGTTTGTTACCTTCTTTCGCGACGTTCGGGGGTTTATAGTGCCAACCGCCATTCCGGTGCTTGATCATATTGTTGTGACAGAACTTATGCAAGAGATGGGGATCTATCAGATTTTGCCATGGTATTTTTTTTTTTGTGTGGTACATTACTTTGTGGTGAGTAGTACCGTGAGATAAAATTGCATACAATCAAAAAATAAAGGCACAAGGTATCGGAACTCCACCCTTTCCAACAGATATTAACCCTCAGAGCGACAAGTAGATGTCGAACGACTGTAAAAGTGCAGTAGGTACTGCTACATATAAAGTCCATTGTCTATAATTAACTACGTGGCTCCGCCCACATTTTTGAACGTTGAGGCTTTCAAGGGCATAGAACTTTAGTAGCTCAGTCCGCTCAGAGCAAACTCCTCGCTCCCTTCGCCAGTGTCCCGCCCCAGCGCTATTGCAATCAATTTATCCCCCGGCGAGTCACTCTCGTGCCCCATTTACAGCTCCATTGATATTATTTGACTTGGAGATACCTCCTAGTTAGTGTTTTCACTCCACAGTTGCCTTCTTAATTTAGCCCTTCAGTATTACTATATATAGATACTTTGTGCACTCTTGTGTGTACTTGCACCACAGTATTTTAGATTTTCTTTTGTGTTTGTCTATCTAGTTTTGGAGAGCTCCACAGACCTTTGGTCTATTACAGACAGATTAATGAAGTGGATTGTCCAGTAAGCCCATGAAGAATACAGATGAAAAATTCACCGAGTCCAAAATAGGATAACAAATTATGATAAAGAAGTCATAGCGTCTAAGGGCGGAGGTGGGTTGGTGGGGCTCGTTCGGTAGTGGACGCTTTGACCGTTACAACAACACCTAGGCTGGAGGTGAAGTACCAAGCTATCTATGAGTTACATACACGATATATATTAGGGGCTAGAATAACACAATCTGCCAGAGAAAATAGCAAACTAGCCCGTAGTATATGGTGGTGGGGGATCAGACGCTGAACTGAGTCCCTCTGACCGCCGCATGATCAATTGCTCAACTGCAACGGTCACCTGAGGCGATAGCGTCTGATTACCTCGCGCGAACAGGCTTGGGGCCTTTGCTCGTTTCGATCGAGGTTGCATAGGTTTGGAAGGCGTCCCATTCTAGACCATACATAGGTTTGAGAGTTTGTGATATGGTATACCAGAGAAACTCACCTCTGTCCGTGTTGAAATTGCGTTTTGAGTCGACAGAACAGGATCTAGATATGGATTGTCCGATCCCATATTCCCCGCTGGTAGATGAATACTGGCGGGCCAGCTTCAGATCACAACCTTAGCTGATCAGGAATAACTTACTCTTCTAGGTGTGAATTGAATGGTTCAACAAGCAGTTCTTGACGGCGTGAACGTTTCTTCCTTTTCCACAGAAATAAAACAAGTAGCTTAGTTTCAACTGGCATGTATGCATACCTTAACCACACATACCTCTCTTGAGTTGTTGTATCACAATCATCAAAGGTTAGTCCTTGACCTGGACTTGACCTTTGCCGTCGTTTTCGAAGCCATAATATCAAGATTACAATATTGCAGACAGACACAAGGGCCGCAATTGTACCTCCAACAATTGCTCCAACTTGGGAGCTCCGGGATGTTGTACTGTGCGGGCTAGATTGGTGCCAATCAGAGTTAACTGGTTCTGCTGGTGTGCTTGTGGGCGAAGCTAGTACTGGAAGTATGACCGGACTGGGGACGCCAGTTCCAGTGAACTTCTCGTCAGAGCATTTGCCACTGTCTGAATTGACAAATTTGCACTCCATGTTGCCAGAATCAAAAAGCTCCACCCATCCGGAAGCCGAAGCAATAATCGTCCGCAAGGCTATTATCGTCTTCAAGTGAACGAAAGAACAGCCATTATGAGCACTCACTCGACAGGGTAGTCCCCAAAGAACCATGGGCAGTGGTGGTTGGATAGAGGACCTCATAAATATACGTGGTTGAGAGATCATCGCTTGCTACGCCAATAGGACGTAATGGTTCAGTAAATCCACCATGATGTAGTAGACGATCTGTCCCAAACTGCCAAAGAGTAATATTAAGTTCCCCAAAAGTGTGCTCTGGAAACCAAGCTAAACACAATTATTTGGTATGTTGACTGATGTCGAAATTCTGAGGAACTCACCGAAAAATAAAACAAGAACGCAGAATTTGAACGCACAGAACATAAATGTTAACGAATACCACGAAAGAAAACCGCAGGTTTAGACACGTCTTGCCAGCAATTGTTGTTCTGGAAATTTTGAGCAAAGATATTTTGGGCGGCGGTATAATAGATCTACTTGGAGCGAAGCGGCGTCATTTGTGACTTGCTTTATACATCATGCTTATCAGCCTGACCGCTGTAGGCAGGGAAACTGTGGGCCGTGATGTCCAGAGACCAGTCAAAGATCCTTCTTGGGCGAGTAACCAGGATCTTGAGTCGGCGATCAGTCAATTTTTAACTGAAATATACTCTTTCGATTCATAGACGAAGGTAAATGATTCGCTGCCTACTTTGATCACTGAAGTAGACCAATAGACGTGATGATAGTTTCAACTGCCACTCTGGTCCAATGCGCAGATAGTCGAGAGAAGGAAGAGATAATAGGAGCCAGAATCTAGCAATTTTGGCACATACTTACAATCAAATCAAAGGTACAAGGTATCGGAATTTCATCAGAATTCCATTTTTTTGATACCTAGACGAGAGGTCAGGCACCAGGCTATTATGCCGATTGATTATGAGCTACATACATGTTCTATAATAGACGCTAGAAACTACACAACTTGACACTAGCTCGCGTATGACGGTGGAGGATCGGACACCAAGTGGAGTTCCTCTAACCGCCTCCTGATGAACCGGTCAACTGCAACAGTCATTCGATGCGGTAACGTCTGACTGCCTTGTGCAAATTGGTTCGCCAGTGCTACTGCGCGTTTCGATCGAGGTTGCATAGAGCTGGAGTTCATCCATTCTATACCATACATAGGTTTTAGAGCCTGTAATATAGGAGGAACTCACCTCTGTCTGTCTTAAAATTTGCGCCAGTACCAGTTCGAAGCGACAGAACAGGAAGTAGATACGGATGGAGGTACCCTGCGGTTTGCATTAGTGGATGAATCGCACTATCGGAATAGACGGTTTAAATCACAACATTAGCTGATGAGACATAACTTACCGTTCTGGATGTAAATAAAATTGATCAACAAGCGGTTCTTGATTTTTTCCCCGTCTCCACAGAATAAAAAAAATGGCCAGTGATACAACTGCAACGCCCGCAATCGTGCTAGCAGTGATTGTTCCCACTGATGATTTTCGTGAGTTCTGCTGTTGATGAGATGATGATGGGATTTAATTGCAGCTGGGGTTTTCCAATTGAAGGTGTAGGAGTGCCAGTGACTGTACAGGTAGCACCAAAGCATACGCCTTCCGTAGAATGGATAAACTTGCATCCGATGGAATACACAGGCTTGGACCATCCAAAGATCAAACATTGTATAGTCGATAAACGTACCCACCTGTAGCCAGAGCGGGGCTACTGCCAGTATCTATTACAGGATTGAGGACTTCATAGAGAATTGTTGTACCAAGAAGAGATAATGGTCGAGTTAATGCGACAGAAGGAGACAATTTCTTCCAAAAAGAGTGTAGCCGCGGTTTAAGAAAAGGCGCTTGCTAGAAATTGAATCAGTCCTGAAGATGATCATGATTTGTGAGACAAAACTCACCATTATTGAAGGCGGAGATCAACCAAGACATTCACAGCATGCTGGGTCCACGAGTCAAACAGCGTTAGAGAAAGAGTTAAAGGTAGTAGCAAAACATGCTCTAATTTAATGAGCTGTCGTTGTTATTACAAAGAGAATCGTATCATTGTCTGATTCGACCCAGTACAGGTAGGCCAAAAGATAGGATTCACACTGCACACGAGTTCTCAATCTGGCTAGTAGGTCTCAAGCACCCAATCATTGTCGCCCTGCGTCCTTGGTAGATACAGGCTTCCCCTACTACAGGATCCAAATCACCTATCAGGATTGAGGCCCAGTAAAAAGCCGCACTGGGTTGATCTGTGCTTTTATATTGAAAAGTGGCTGGTTTCTGGGCAGCAGCTGTGAAGCAGTTGAGCTCTGTTAATCTCGGTGTATCTCAGCCTATCTCAGCTCTGCACAGTGTTGGGCTGATGCCCATTTCATTCAATTACGGCTTTCAATACATAAGCTCAGCATGAGTTTTCACTTCCACGCTGGGCAGGGCCGAGACTGGCTGAGGTTGGCTGGATTTATATGTTGATCAGCCTGGTTCCCAGAAATCAGCCACTTTTCAATATAAAAGCACAGACAAACCCAGTGCGACTTCTCACTGGGATTGAGGTCCGAGGAGCAGATCACCCCACATACCTGTTCACAATTAGACTTTCTAATTATTCCTTCATCTCAAGATCTTCGAGTCATTATCGATATATCTTGAAGCGAACAGTAATTAGATGGCCAAGAGTGACAAGTCGATGAAGAATGAAGGAAGGAAGGAAGAAAGGGAAAGAAGGAAGTGAACACCGACGAAGAGATTGAAGAAGGTCGTGGGAGAAAGCTTATTCATCAACTCTTTCCTCCAAACGTTGCGTTTGAACACTGAGTACTGAGGAGCTAGCAGGAGCTAGCGCAAGTGCGGAAGACGTTGAGACTATGCTGGACAAGGAATGTCATTCAAAAGCCAAGTTCCTCCAACAACTCCCTGCAGCCTCATTAGTTAAAGCTGCAGTCGGAGGCAGTGGCAGTGTGAGTGTACTAGTCGCACACTTGTACAAAGGTGACGTTCTCCCTTAGCCCCCAGGCTCTTGCACTCAGGCTAAGGGCTGGAGGAAAACTCTCCTCAGACAATGACTATGTTACGATGACTCGGATACAATTGAATCAAAGGTACAAGGTTTCTGAACTCAACCTAGGCGAGACTTGGGCGAGACAGGAATACCAGGCCAGGTCCCAATTGACATATGAAGTCCATTTATATGGTATATAGCAAACGCCAGAAACAACTCAATCTGACAAGGAAAAATGGCAGACTAGCTCTTATATGATGGCGGGGGATCAGACACTGAGCTGAATTCCTCTGACCGCCTCTTGATCGATTGGTCAACTGCAACGGTCATCTGACTCGGACGCGGTAGCGCCTGACTACCTTTCGCGAACGGGTTCGCCTGTGCACGTTTCGATCGAGGTTGCATAGAGTTGATAATCGTACCGTTCTATACCATACATAGGTTTGAAAGCTTGTGATACTGGATCTAGAGATACTCACCTCGGTCTGGGTTGAGATTGCATCCTGAATCGACTGAACAGGATCTGAGTACGAACATACATCTGATCCCATATTCTCCATTGGCGGATGAACCCTAGCAAGCTAGCTTCAGATCGCAATGTTAGCCTATTAGTCATAACTCACTCTTCTGGATGTGATTCGATTTGTTCAACAAGCCGATCTCGACACAGATGGGGTGAACGTTTCCTCCTTCTCCAGAGATAAAAACAAGTAGCTTAGTTTGAAGCTGGCGCGTGCTACTATGTATATTGTTTCCACACTTACCTCTCTTGAGATGCATCACAGTTCTCACAATCTAGTCCTTGACATGGATTTGTTCTTTTCCGTCGCCTTCGAAGCCATAATATCAAGACTGTAACATTACAGACAGACACGAGGCCGGCAATTGTACTTCCGACAATTGCTCCAATCTGGGATCCAATCTGGGAGCTCTGGGAGGTTGTATCAGGTACTGCTGTAAGAAAGGGAACCTGACTGGACTGGTGATTAGAGCTCATTGGCTCTGCTGGCATACTTGTGGACATGGCTAGTACTGTGAGCACGACCGGAATGGGGACCCCAGTTCCAGTGAAATTCTCATCAAAGCATTCTCCACTGTCCGAATTGATAAATCTACACTCCAGATTGCCAGAGTCAAAAAGCTCCACCCATCCAGAAGCCGAAGCAACAACCGTTCGTGAGACTACTATATAATTTTCAACTTGAAGCAATCGAGAGAATATGATTATGTACACTCACTCGACTTGGTAGTGGGCATGATCTCCGGAAAAGTAACAGTGGCTTGCACATTTAGGAGCTCATAAACGTATGTGGTTGAAAGCCATCGCTTGCTACGCCGACAGGACGTAATGGCTCGGTAAATTCACCATCATCTAGACGATCTTTCCCGAATTGCCAAAGAGTAATACTAAGTTCCCCCAAAGCGTGCTCTGGTAATGAAATTAATTGGTATGGATTGACTAATATCGAAAATCCTGAGGAACTCACCGACAAATAAAACAAGAACGTAGAATGACACGCAGAACATGGATGTTAGCTGATAAATAGCAACTGCAGGTCAAGACTAAAGCGTCTTGACAGTAGTAATCCTTGGTTCGGATATTTGACGGGGGATATTTTGGACGGTGGTGTACAGTAAGTCACTTTAAAGGAGGGGAGTCGCCGTTCGTTACTTTATTCGTGATTCTGTTCGGTGGTTTAAGACAGTCCGATCTAATACACTGCTTGGCGACAGAGATGCAAGAGATGGGAGTCGAAGCCAGAATTGATCAGATTTTGGTACATACATTGTGGTGACTCTGAGATAAGGTTGCCCATAAGTTGCGTATGATCACAATCAAATCAAGAGTCAAATACTTAGTGCATACAGAACTCCTTTATTTTATACCTAAGCGGGGGGCGGCTTGGTACCAATTGACTATGAGCGGCATCACATACATGATCATACATGATATATCAGAGGCGAGAAACAACACAATCTACCACAGAAAATAGGTAACTACTAGCTTGTAGTATATGATGGTGGGGGATCAGACAAGGCTGAGCTAAGTTCCTCTGATCGCCACATGACAATTGTAGTGGTCATCTGATGCGGTAGCGTCTGATTATCTTGCGCGAACAGCTTCGCTTCAAGCTTGTGCACGCTTCGATCGCATAGAGTTGGTAATCGTCCCGTTCTATGCCATACAGAAGTTTAAGAGCTTATAATAACAGAGAAACTCACCTCTGTCTGCGTCGAGTTTGCGTCCGGACAAGTGTGAATCGACAGAACTGGAGCAACATATGGATGGATGTCTAATCCCATATTCTCCATTGGTGGATGAATCCTAGCAAGCTAGCTTCAGATCACAGCCTTAGCTGACCAGGGGTAACATACTCTTCTCGTGAATGGTTCCTCCTTTGCCACAGAAATAAAGACAAGTAGCATATTTTCAGCTGGCACATATGTATATCCTAGTCACACCTACCTCTCTTGAGATGCATCAAAATTCTCAAAACCTGCTCCTTGACCTGGACTTGATCTTCGCCGTCGTCTCCGAAGCCATAATATCAGGGCTACAATACAGACACACACGAGGCCCGCAATTGTACTACTGCCGACGATTGCTCCAACCTGGGAGCTGTGGGATGCTGCGCTAGGTCCTGCTGTGGGGGATGGAGTTGTGCTAGACTGGTGATCAGAGCTTGTTGGACCTGCCGGCATGCTTGGGGAACCGCCAGCGGTAGCCGAGCTTGTTAGTGAGGTTTGTACTGCGAGCACGAGGGGACTGGGGTGACCAGTTCCAGTGAAATTTTCATCAGAGCATTCGCCGTCGTCCGAATTAACAAACTTGCACTCCAAGTTCACGTTGCCGGAATCAAAAACCTCAACCCATCCGGAAGCCGAGGCAATAATCGTTTGGACGGCTATATCATCTTTCCAGTGAACGAAAGAATAGCTGATATGTGCACTCACTCGACACAGTCTCCAAAGAACCATCGGTAGTGGTCGTCAGATAGAGGACCTCATAAATGTACGTGGTAGAAAGCTCATCGCTTGCTACGCCGATAGGACGTAATGGCTGAGTAATGTGAGGTAGACGATCTGTCCCGAACTGCCAAAGAGTAATATTAGGTTCCCCAAAAGCGTGCTCTAGAAACGAAATTATTCAGTATGAGTTCACTGACGCAAAAATGCAGAAGAACTTACTGACGTATAAAACAAGAGCATACAATAACACACAGAACATGGAAGTTAATAAATACCACAAAAAGACCCTGTAAGACAACGTCTTCAAGCTACTATAGCAATCGCTGGTTCGGAAATTCGATGGAAAATATTTCAGACGGCGATACAGTACTACATGGAGCAGCGTCATTCGTTACTCGCTTTATAGTCCATTCTGGTCCAATGCACTACATGATAGTATCGTGACACAGATGCAAGAGATGGTAGTAGGAGCCAAAAATTAGCACATAAGTACTTTGTGCCAAGTATGTTCTGTTGATGATATGAGATAAAATTGCCGATCAAATCAGAGGTACAAGGTATCGAAATTCTTTTTTTTGATACTCAGACGAGAGGTGAAGCACCAGGCTATACCCTAATTGATTATGAGCTACAGCGGCCATACGTACGTGTTCTATAAAAGAAGCTGGAAACGACACAATCTGCCCACAGAAAACTAGCTTGCGTATGATGGCGGACGATCAGACACCAAGCCGAGTTCCTCTAACCGCCTCCTGATCATCGGTCAACTGCAACAGTCATCCGATGTGATAGCGTCTGACTGCCTTGTGCAAATTGGTTCGCCCGTGTTGCGCGTTTCGATCGAGGTTGCATAGGAAGGAAGGAAGGAAGGAAGGAAGGAAGGAAGGAAGGAAGTAACCGGCGCGGTCCCATTGAGGAACATAGAGTTGGGGTTCATCCCATTCTATACCATACATAAGTTTTAGAGCCTGAAATATAGGAGAAACTCACCTCCGTCCATCTTAAAATTGCGCCAGTACCAGCTTGAAGCGATCAAACAGGAACTAACAGGAACTAGATACGGAGCATTGTGCGGATGGAGGTCTCCTGCGGTTCGCATTGGTGGATGAATTTTGAATGAATCGCACTATCGGAATAGACGGTTAAATCGCAATGATGAGACATAACTTACTGGACGTGAATTATACTGTTCAACAAGCAGTCCTTGAAGCTTGAAGCTTGACGGCGTGATCATTTTCTCCGTATCTACAGAATAGGAAACACGACAAGTGATACAACTGCTACCAGTAATTGTTCCCACTGATGATTTTCGTGAGTTCTGGGAAGCGCTTGGTGGGGTGATGATGGGGGTTGGTTGAGATTCAGCAGTTGTGGTGGTGGTGCCTGCAGCTGGGGTTGTGTTGTCAATTGAAGGACTACCAGTGTTGGAGTGCCGGTGGATGTACGGGTAGTATGTCTTCCGTGAATAGATAAACTTGCGTTCGATGGAATACACAGGCTCGAACCACCCAGACGCAGAGGCAACGATCGTTCGCGAAGATCAAAGATTATATAGTCGATAAACGAGCCCACTATTGCTAGTAACCATTACAGGATCGAGGTCTTCATAGAAACATGGCTAATAGGTCTCTAGCACCCAATGATTGTCGCCCTGCGTCCTTGGAGATGGCTGCCCCTACTATAGATGATCCAAGTCACCTATCAGGATTGAGAAGAACACCCCACGTACCTGTTCACAAAATATACTTCCTTTATCTCAAGTATCTTCAAGCAGACAACGATTGATGATTGCAAGGACTCGGACGACGGACGAGGAAGAGATGAGGTCGTGGGAGAAAGCTTATTCATCAACTCAGCGCCCAAGCCGAAAGTTGCTGGAGCG
Source organism: Rhodocollybia butyracea (assembly GCA_015501585.1). Lineage (NCBI taxonomy): Eukaryota > Fungi > Basidiomycota > Agaricomycetes > Agaricales > Omphalotaceae > Rhodocollybia > Rhodocollybia butyracea. Next base: position 97,563 of record JADNRY010000231.1, read on the forward strand.
CGAGTGCGGAAGACGTCAAGACTGGATGAGAAATGTTATTCAAAAGCCAAGCTCC
>JADNRY010000232.1:0-97185 GCA_015501585.1 Rhodocollybia butyracea
TTTCCAGACGTTTCCCGAAGCTGCATTGGAGCAGCCTTACTGGGTAAGTGGTGTCTCCAAACTGATGTGCATTGGTTGTTATACAGTGATTAAAAAGGCATTCCTCGTCATCCTTCGAAGACATATGGTGCACGGCCTTATGTGTTCTTCAATCTGCTTCATTCATTCATTCCTGAAATTTCCGAACAGTATTTATTACAGACTCCTATTACGGTCCAAGGCTGTCACGGCAAGCTATCCTCTCCGTGGGCAGCACCAGATGGTCCAGATCTATCATTCGCTGAACAATACGCCGGGTTTGATTTAAATCTCGAAGTTCGTAAATATGTGGAGAGTTTAATCCGGGACACTCTTCGTCGGTATGCGGGGCGTTGTCGTCTCTCTAACGAAGGTGCGCACCTATCATCTGCCTTAGCATTGATCATAAATCCTGTGTGCCAGCAGGATGTGGAGCCTCGTTTTGCAAAAATCGGTATTGCCGCTGCATAGAATAAGCTTTACACGCGGCATCGATTATTGTTCGTCGTATTATGTCTGCTCACGAACTATCAGGAAGCAACCAAAACTTAAAAGTAAAAAGATACACCGTCTTCCCACAGAAGTTCCCTTCTGATAGCTGATAGCTGTGATTACATGGGAAAGGACGTCCTTCGGTCTGGACTCCGTCCGAGTGTAGTAACTGCTAACATGCTTCCTTGTTTCTTAGTATGTCTTCATCACTCTGCCTCAGCTGTACTATCCAACTATCCATTGCCTAGTCCCGACAACAATTCCCAGTTTTGAATCACTCTCATCGAATATACTTATCTGATCCTATTAGTACTTAGTATAGGTTTCGCAATATTTTCACAATATTTTCAAAATTATGACATTTCGTGGAGGCAGTTTCCGAACTTGAAAGACTTGAACTTGAAAAAACCCCGAAAAAACCCCAATCTCCATGGACATAAACCATGAGGCGTTTTCCTGGTGCCCCTTATCTGTTCCAGCGTTCGCCGTAAATTTGGAACAGTTGAAATTGAGTGGACATTAACTCACAGAAGAGCTGCTGAACAACCACGAACGTCGCAAACTTCTTGAAAGCATGATACATCTTAACGCTTTCCCAGGAAATGAATTTATTTTGCCTATCTTAGTACTCTGTAGGATGCAATTCTAGTGGATAAGGTTCAAACCTGTCGACCCAAGTTTTTAACTTGGTGAAAAGTATACACTTTATCTGCACTTTATAGCATTAATACACCACGTTCATACAAGATTTAGTTAAATAGTACATCACAGACTTGGTCAATCTGTACACAGTACATGTACTTATCTGCTACCAACACGACCACCAGCATGACAGAAACCAAAACTTCTGAGGATGACAGAGAGCTCATCACCCTGGGCTATGTGCCCTCGTTCAAGCGTGAATTCTCCAACTTGGCCACGGTATGTCCAAGGTGTGTTGGGAAATCCACATACTCATAGGCGTAGATCAGTTTTGCTTTTAGTGTCATAGTGTGTCTATCCCTAGCTATCCTTGTACTTCAACTTTCAAGGTCATGACACTCTGAAAGGGTTTGTGCTCGAGTATCGCGATGACCTTCAACACACCACTTTTGACGGGAGGACCATCTTCTGTGAGTTTCAACTTTCAGCAACCAAGAATTGCAAACTTTCTGATGCCCCCTCGTACTTTCCCCGTAGGTGGTCTGGTGCTGGATCCTTGGAGCATGTATGTGCTTTACGCTTGGCGCAAGCGTCGCCGAGATCGTAAGCGCTTACCCTACCTCGGGTGGATTGTGGGTTTATCGCTACTGGTGTGATATTGTCTTGATGATTTTTTGTTTACTCGATTGACGAAGATACACTGCTTCTGCTCAACTTACCCCTAAAAAATACCGTACACGAGTAAGCACTCACATGTGTTCGCTGACCTCGAAATTTTAACCGAAGAACCCAGGTGGGATGGGGTGTAGGGTGGCTAAACATGCTCGGTACATAACTCCGCTATGTGTTGTCGTAGTGCTTACTTGTTAACTAGGTCAAATTGCCGGAGTTGCGTCATCAGAATTCGGGCTCTCAGAGATGATATGGGCTGCAGTGGTAATAGGCAAAGTGAGCATTTGTTGACCCAATTTTCGTAACAGACTAAATATTCCTAGGACGGGAACTTTGAAGTAACACAAGTTCGTAAAATCGTGTGGACCGATGTGTCCAAGCTTATCATCATGTAGGCAAAAACTGTATGGCTGTTTGTTGTCCTTCTCGTAGTGCATGGGACCTTAGTTGGTGTTTTTCTGTCTTTCCAAAACTGTCTCTGATACCCCAAGCCTAGAATTGCCTGGCAACTCGCTGGCTCGCGCGCTTGTCCTCAGGATATATGTTCGTGAATTTGGGAGCGACTTTCTGTGAGCTGACCTTATCTGGTCTTATCCTTGATGTTTTCGAACCAGATTTTCGTTATAGTGATCGTCATTGTTCTTCTCGCAATGACACCTCGCTCTGAAATGCATGCCGCCAACTATGTTTTCGGGGCTCAAGGTTTTGACAATCAAACCGGTGGATGGAATAATGGGCTCGCTTTTGTGTTTGGCTTGTTCAGTGTTCAATGGACGGTCAGCTGATTGCCAATTTCTGTATCGTGTCAATACAGTAGTAATACTGACATCGTTTAACAGATGACGGTAGGCGCACTTTCCAAAGAACTGCCTATTGGACTTTAATCGTTTATTATAGGACTACGATGCTACAGCCCATATCTGGCAAGTTTCTCTCCTTCAAAATTTGTCATATTCATGCTTATTTTCTTATAGCGAAGAGGTGAAGCGCGCCGCATACGCAGGTAGGTGAACTTTTGCCTCTTCCGTGGGGACAATTGAGACTGATGAAGCAACGATAAGCCCCAACTGCTATCTTCGGTATGCAAAATCTTATTACAACCCATGACCTGCCTTCTGATTTCTGATGTGCCCTAGTGGCCGGTATGAAATATTGTACACCAATTCGTAGTTTGCATTCTAATCTTTGACTCGGATACGCTAGTTATCGGTACAGGGTTGATTGGGTGGCTCCTAAACATTGTACTCATATTATGCTCTGGCCCTCTGTGAGCCATCTCTTCTTACCGGTCCGGCCCCCCTGACGCCGTAAAATATCTAGAACAGACCTTCCTGGGGCTACTGGCCTGGCTTTCTTACAGGTCTTTCCTCGTTGTCTGATTAAGCTGTAATCGTTTGACCCTTGATATACAGATTATGTATCTCAGAATGGGAAAAGCAGGCGCACTCATACTATGGGTTAGTCCCGCTTCTACATTAGGTCAACGATGTCTTCGTTGATCAGGCCAAAACAGGTCCCCGTTTGTCTTACAGCATTCTTCCTTGTCCAAACCGCTCTCCAGGCTGTCTCGCGCACATTCTATGCATTCAGCCGTGACCATGGTAGACTATTTCTGGCTCATCCCACCTCACTCCACCGCTAATGGTTTCCCAAAAGGGTTTCCCGATGGGGGTTACTTTGGATACAACTCCAAGCTCACCCAAACACCCCTTCGTGCTATTATTTTGTGTACGGTCCTCAGCATCATCCCTGGTCTTCTTGATTTGGCCAGTCCTATTGCGTCCAACGCCATTTTTGCACTCTGTGCTATATCTCTTGACCTGAGCTACATCATTCCCATTTTTCTGCGCCGAGTGTTTCAGAACCATCCCGAGGTTATGTTCAAACCAGGTCCATTCTACATGGGTGACGGGATCATCGGGCTGGGGGCCAACTGGATTTGTATTTCCTGGACGTTGTTCGTCTGTGTGATTTTATCATTCCCTACAATCCTCCCAGTCACGCCACAAACAATGAACTATGCATCGGTAAATGGCCTACATTTTACTGTTTATGATTAGTCTTGATTTATGTTTACAGGTAATCACTGTGGGAGTGATGGTGGCTGCCTTGTGAGACTGCTTATCAGGCACTGCCAAATTACTGACACGTCCTCACAGCGCCTGGTATATTATCGACGGGCACCGTCATTATCACGGCCCTCAGTCAAATATTAGAAAACTCAAGGAGAAGAGTGAGCTGGAGAAGGAGGATGAGGAGAGAACATCTCAAACGGAGGTTTAAACTTAGGTTGATGAATGACTTTCGCAGCACATTTTCTGACGATTTTGAATAACTCGCATTGAGCGAGTCGGTCTGAATTACGTATCTTTCCTCAAGCCACTCTCTATCGCTACGTGATTCCGTTGTGATAAATTACTTCCAAGCAGTTGTCGTTGTGTTCGTCAAGGAGGCGTGAAGGCTTTGCTGCCAAATTTGTGGGCGCTCAGCAGACGGCTTATAACTTGACACAGGCTCGACCCATATTTGGAGTCGGGGTAGCGGGCATTGCCGCGTGTCGGCGCTGCCGGTTATTTAAGTACAATCTTAGATAGGCCCTGGCGATAAATATGTCCAACTCCCAGACTCGGAGACTGCTTCAGGCCTAGGCGATAAATACTAACACTGAGATATGAGATCTGAGCGCTGGCTGAGTCTAGGCCGGAGAGAAGTGCTGGAGACCGGACGACATACATTTTTATTGGCCAGCATGTCCTCTCATATGTTCCGTATTCCCTCAAACCCGGGAACGGGGCTTGGGTAATGATGCTGAAAATCAAGAGTAGCGACATACATCGCTGTTGAACGTTGAACAAGCTAGTCGCGTTGGCACGCAGCTGCAAATTCTTCGTAGTTGATCAACCGAACTCCTCCAGATAGCAGTACTATCCCGGAAGTAACAGAGTATGTTACTGCTTCTGGCGAAAGAGGAGAACCCGCAGCATACAGGTGGGATTATATTGTTTCGAGCTGTTCACAAAGTATCGGAACAGAATCAGCAACAAATCTACGAAATAATAAGAAAGGAAATCTAGAGTTCATTCGATGCATCCTTACCCAAGTCAAATTGGGCCATAATGGCCGGCAGGAACTAGTTTTCGCATCCTTACTCATTGGTCAGGCTAGTTTTCGCGGTTGTCGCCTCCAACAAAGGTGTGGGAGATTCATTGAACGAGGTTCTGATATCAGTCCGTGGTGAAGACAGAAAGAAGGTTTGGCAACTCGAGAGGACCAGCAACAAGTGGAAATTCGGTAATGAGAACCAATGACTTTCCAAGGGTTACAAGTCACCTGCGTTATTGCACACCCGGCGGAGAAGTGCAACTTAGGTTGAATCGTGGGGGGTTTATATTGGACGAGAGAGTCGATCTGTATCTTCATTTTGCATGGGTCCCGGATATAGTAAAGTAACGCGTGCTTCAAGCTCAATTCAAGCTAGCCGTCTTGCAATTGTAAGTTGGCAAAGAATCTGAAAAGTTGTTCGTGAATAAAATTTGTCCATCGAATTCGCTCTGTGACGAAAACAGGCTTCAATAAAACTCTAGCCTAGCTAGCAGTCTTTTGCGGAGAATACTCGTTCGCATATAAATTTACGACTGTCCGACGCAATCATACTTAATGCAGTGTATCTGGGCGCGCGCGTGAGAGGTGTGTTACAAAGTCAGAACAGGTCAGAACAGCAGCACCATTATCTTAGGGATGCAGCACAGCAAGGGCAGAAGTCAAGAGTGTATGTATATTGACAGTAGCAAAGCCACTAATTGCAAACAGCGTATTGAGAGTGCAGCGAAACTGTATACAAGCCCAGAAACCATTATCTTTGAAAAGAGTCAATGCCAGAAATGTTCTGACAAGATTGACCATGAGCTTGTATAACAGAATGAAAAAGAGGATACACACCGAGCAAGGAAGACCGCACTTGGCTGTTCAAACGTTCAACGTTCAAATTTTAAGACTTCCAGCACTTCCAGCAAGCCACACAGCCCAAATTAGCCATATTTATCCTGATCTTCTACACCACGCTCCATCGGACTGTGAAGAAAATCGCCAGAAAAGCCTAAGGAACGCGTCGGATATTAGTCCTCTGGAGTCACTACGTTTCATCTCGTCGCTGTCTTGGCGATCATTTCCCAAAAAACACCATATCCATATCCATATCCCTGTGCAAATACGCTCTAATGCTCCCCTCTACTAATAGTGTCCGTATTTGATTGACCCGCTAACGGCTGCGAAAAATCTGATCGTTGTGGTGGAAGAAAGGCTTTGAACTTTGCTGTAGGGTACTTGACTGTGAAGTCGAAGCAAATGTGACGGTACAATAGAGCGCCGGGTCAAAGCGCCCGTGCTCTGCAACTGCTGGTGAGTGGCAGTCTTGCTCATATCTTATTCTTCTTTCGAGATCATTGAATAATTCACGGTAGCATCTTGATTCTGACTGATTCCAACATAAGTCGAATCAGTGAACGAATCTTACGGAACCGCGATATATGTCAACCTTTCCTAGGAATCGATGCGGTCCCGCTAAGGAACGGCTGTTCCTAGGAATTCGTTGATATTTAATTCATGGTAAAGATTGCTTAAATACCACGGTGTTCATCGTTTATTCCCATCTCATCATGAACACTGGAGGTAAGTGCTCTTTTACACATGTAATTATCCCCTAGTAGCTTACTTCCTTTCTTCTAGGCTCTGCATTTAGTCAGACATTCCAACATATCACCGCTATTAAGCTCCATGAACTTGAGAGACAACGCGAAACGTGCATAAAGTATGCCGAAGATACCTTGACCATGTCTCAAGCTTTAAAAGATCCTGTATCTCGTTTCGATGTCCTTCTGAAACGTATCAAAAGATGGCCGGGTACTGGTTCTGTGCTTTCACAAGAGCATCTCAAGTACGACACTTGGTTGCAGCAAGCACGACATGACCCCTCGATATCCTCCGCCCAGGTTTTGCAGCGTATTTCTAACATGGAGGTGGAATTAAAGCAAGCCATCACTCGTTACGATTATGCCAAGCTGTTTGGTGACCTCCTCAAAGAATGGTTGGAAAGTGGTGATTCTTCTCTGGCAACCATGGGCACCGAATCTACCTCTGACGAGCCGCCTACACAAGCCAAAACTCATCGCGCAGGTCGGCTGTTCTCTACTCTTTATTGTCTCTAAATACTGAACCAAATATTTGCAGAACGCAACGAGCAACTAGATCGCGTTCAGGAGCTCATCTTTGAAGCCAAGCGCGTCGATGTCGCCGCTATCGAAGCCTACCTCAATGACCTATTCTCATCGACCGACGCTGCTGCCGCATTAGATGCTCTTCGATCTAGTATAAAAAAATTCAGGCTGCGGTTTAAACCCCACGAAATGAGGCCCTTGGTTAGTTCGTTATTGTCGGAAGACTTGCTTTCGCCAGAAAAGGCTGCGATACTGAAAAGCTTCCTGGACAACGAGGACTTTTTGACCGAAGTGGGAAGTGTACTGGATATGCAACTGGCAAGGATTAATGAATGGGAGTGGCCCGAGGAAGGTGTGGTTGTTGAGATGCGGAGGCAACTCTCAGGGAAATACAGGTTCGTTCATATGTGTCCTCCTTGTTCCTCACCCGATAACAATAGCAGGGCGTACATGGACACCGAGATCATCCAAGCTCTACTTTTCCAATACATAGGCATGAAATGGAGCATGGCGTTCAAAGGCGCTTTCAAGGAGGTCACGGAGTCCAAGGCCTGGAAGAGTGAGATACCTCCTCTCACCATGGATCGGCTTGCTCGTCGCCGTTACTTCCGAGTGGACGACTCGGATTCAGCGGATGCTGAAGATCTCCATACGCATGTGGTGAATAGACGATCTCAAGGGCGTGGGAGGGGTAGAGGACATGGTGGAGTCGTCACCAGAGGGGATGGGCATGCTACTACTCCCGTCGTCACTGCAGCTCCTGTCCTCGGATCCATTCAGGCCCAACGAAAAATTGTCCAACTGGAACAGTTTTTCTTGACACAGCTTCCGAATACATTCGAGGGCGCGGGGAGTTATGATGAGCAGCCCGCAGAAAACGAAGTGAAACCAGACCCGGCAGTCAGTCCACAGCAGGTACTGCTGAGGCTGATAAGCACAGAGGCGCATTTGAAGAGGACTTTGTATGGCAGATGTACGGTTATAAGGGCGGATCTGGAATGGTGAGTCTTTCTTCTTGATCCATCGGCCTAAAAGTTGATAACATTCCATTCATGTAGGTTCGGCCCATCCATTCCCCATGACTCGATCCTGACAGTGTTGCGTTTCTTCGGTATGCCTGATAAATGGATACAGTGGTTAGAAAAATGGCTTGCTGCCAAGCTAAGGTTTGATAATTCACCCGAAGTGCGAGTTCGTCAGAGAGGTGTTCCTATCGCTCATGTTCTTTCGGTACGTGTCTCTGCTCTCCATTCTCTATATATGATTCATTAACTTATGTTCAGAGCATGTGTGGAGAAGTCCTCCTCTTTGGTATGGACTTTGCCGTCAACCAACGTGCACAGGGTCTATTTCTGCATAGAATATATGAGGATTTTTGGATGGTCTCACACTCTGGCAAGCTCTGCGCGGATGCTTGGCAGAGATGGAAAAGTATGCGTCACTAGTTGGTGTCTCTTTCAACGCCAAGAAAACCGGCAGTGTTTGTGTTGGTGGAGAGCTTGAGCCGAGTTTACCAAGAGGGGCGGTACATTGGGGATTCTTGGTTTTTGATCAGCGCGGGAGATTTGCGATAAATGAGGAGGCGGTCGATTTGCATATTATAGAGTTGAAGAGGCAGCTGGAGAAACCGAAATCTGTCTTTGGATATGTTAATGCTTTGAACAAGGTTATTCTCATCGACTTTAATCCAAATCACAGAACTGACTATCATCAATTTTTTTTCTCTCTCTGTCTAGTACATGGAGTTCTTCAGCCGTAACTTTGGGCAACCGGCTAATTGCTATGGACAAGTTCATGTCGATGAGATCATTCAGACATTCGCGCGGATCCAGCGTGCAGTATTCGAAGATTGCAATGGCTCCATTGTCGAAAAGCTTCGTTCCATGATCGAAGCACGTTTTGGCGTCAAGAATATCCCAGCAGGGTGGTTCTTCTTTGAGGTCTCCAAAGGCGGTCTAGGAGTTTTCAACCCAATAATAAATCCACTCGAGATACGGGAAGCACTCGTATCGTCTCCCAATCATGAATTCCACCTTCATATGAAATTGGACAAGGAAAAATACGAAGATGCTAAAACAAAATGGATGAACAGAGCTGGGAGGATTCCACACTAGGTATAAATGAGAAATCGTTCATGCCGTTCGAAGAGTACATTTTGGGTAGGGAAGATAGGTTGGCGTATTGGGGTTTGGAATGGAAGCGAATGCAGGAAGTAGCAGTTGTATTGGTTGATTCGTACTACGAGGGTATTTGGGCATTCTATCGTGAAGAGATCCTGGCATACTTTAATAAAGAGCAGATCGTAGAACCGACCCTTATTCCTGTAGGTATGCTGTCGGCCTTTAGGACAGCAAAGATTGCTTGGGATTCTTAATGAAAATGTTTATGTACAACACAGTAATACTGTACTCCCTCCTCGCCGAGTCGGATTTGTTGGGTGCCCTAGGGTATTTTTTCTGACCAAAGATCACAACAGAGTGACCACCCAAACACAAGTTGCAGCGGAAACAAGACAAGAGGATTACTCTCACTCTTCCCCTATTCATACAGGGTCAATTGCAATTGGACTTCAAGCCATTTCTAATTGAATTTCGACTGGGGGTTGCTTGGTTGGTTTAGTTAGGGGGAGTCGTAGAAACAGAGACACTTAAATGAGACCTTGTTGTCAATGGGGGGGGTCTTTACGCTTGGCGAACGAGGTGGGGAAACTTAGGTATGAGCAACGATGGAAACGAGAAGCGAGTTCCTCTGAACAATCTAGCGAATGATCTCGTGTTAATGCTACTTTTATAACAAACAAACAACAAAAATTTGCTTTTGGAGAAAGGAAAGATTGGGTGATGAACCAGTGCACGAAACAAAACACAATTATGCCGCTGCATGTCCGAGCCATTGGTCTGGGCAATGTCGTGCAAAGATATGGAAAAATTCGAAGTCTTTGGTATTTCAGTGACTGACACACTTTTGCCGAAATCTGTCCGCGCGCAGCTTATAATATGGTGGGCCCCGGCTGTTCCTTAAATAAGGACCACCAGGCCGGTTTTTCTTTCCTTTCTTTCCTTTCCACGGTTTACCGTGTCTGTTTTTGTTTTTGAACCTTCATCATCGCTTGTTAAGTTTTAACCAATTGTTGCAGGAACTACTTTCGATGCCCACCGTCCAATCGCTCTGTCCGCCCACCCAACTGCCTCGCGCCGAGAAATATGAGTGGCCAGCTCAATCTCGAAGTCAATGGCGAGAAATCTTACCAGAAAGTGACGAAAGCCTGAAACAACTCAAACATGTGGCTGGATTGGCGCGTCCCCTCGTATTTCACCCGGGAACTTTGCCAGCGACTTTACAAATTGTGCCACACAAGTCTTTCCTCGAACACATTCTTCCTGGGCTGCAAGACACCAATGGTGAAATTGTAGTCTTGCCTGAGTACCCTGCAGTCGTCAAACGTATCGCGGAGATTTATCAAAAGAAGCCTGACAAAGGAGTACTCATTATGGGCCAGCCAGGCGTCGGTAGGTGTTGATATCTATACCTTTAAGGGTTATTTGAATGATTCTATTTTCGCAGGGAAGAGCGTGTTCTTGACTTACCTACTTCTCGTACTCTTGAGCCTTACACACGAGGAAGATCCCTATACCGGCCTGCGTGCTGCTCCCACCTTTGATCACACCATTGGCGATGGCATGGTCCTCTTTTTTGATTGTAAAGTCTACAAACCTCGCTCGGCTTTCGACATCAAAAGCCTTCCCGGACAAAAGAAGAATATTTCCAATTGGTTCAAACCTCCCGTATGGGTCCTAGTAGATTTGGAAGGGTTCACGGAAGAGCCTCGGGGGTTGTAACGATCGGAGAGCACCTTTATCATCCAGTCGGCGTCCCCTAACCTAGACTGGTGGGATAATTCGAGTCACGCACAAATTGGACTTCCACTTTGGAGCCGTGAGCTACTTCTCCAGGGGTAAGTTATTGCTTACTGGTATCTCGCATTGTATGCTAAACCAGCCGATCCTTTTCCTTCTCAGTTGGAAATTCCAGCACAACAACAGCTTGAGGATCGTATTCTCTGTTGGGCCGGAAGAAAACTCAGGACCTCAGGCTCTGCTGGGAACCTTGTAGACGAGCACATGGAAGTCCTGAATAAAAGCCTTGCTCAACTGACGGCGGACGTTGACCTAGTCACTAAGGCAACGGAGCTCCTTATAGATGAAGCTATATCGCGCTATGGTAATGCCACGCGGGATACTATGGGTCGCCAAGAAGTGCAACTTTTTGATAAATCGCTTATAACTTTGCGGCGACTCAATATCTCAAAATTCTGAATAGATAGATCGATTTGTAGTAGATAAAAACTCTTACCTTGAATTTCCTGTATTTTTAAAGCTTCTATTGCCTGCGTCGGGCAATGTCCGAGCAAAAGTTAAGAAGTGCAACTGGGCGCTTAGCAGCTAAAACTCTTGCCGGTTTTCGCAGGCTCTCACTCGTTATTTTGCTTCTTGTTTCACGAATACTGTACGGATTCTCGTAGGAATTAAAACTTGGCCTGTTATTGGAATAGTAAATAACCCTCTGAAGTCATCTCAGCGGTCTCAATAGATATTCTATATGTTCCTGGCGATTGATGTAAAGATCATACTCACGATTCTGAACATTCTGTTCAGTATTCGAGCCCTGTTCGCAAAAGAATCAATCTGAGTAGATAAAATCATTATAAAGTATCTAAATATTGTTACAAAAAATCCTCAAATTTGTAGAGTGACGGGAACCAATGTTTTTAAGCAAGTTGCACTTCCTGACGGTGAGCACTTCTTGACGGACCATAGTATCTACGTTTACCTCCGATCACCTGAACAGCTCAAAAGCGTAGATGATGATGTCTACATGCCATGGAGAATGGCAATCACACCAAATGTACAAAAAAATCAGCTCGAGTGAAAAAAATACCCATCTAACACTTTTCGGGCAAAAAATCACTTGTTATTGATTTGTTGAGCGAGAGTTCGTCATTCAGTGCGTTTTTCGCAATTTCAGTGTAACTGAACGAACATATTTCAGTGAAAGTTCACTGAACTATTAAGGTTCACTTGTATTTTCACTAACAAGTGATGTTTTTGCTGAAATGTGGTCAATCACTTCAACCATTCACCTGTAAAGCCCCAGTATTGGGTTATGTAAAAGCGGATGTCCGGTTTTAGGATCCGCTTGTAGATAAGTGGCCAAGGTTATATTCGCACATATGCCTAAATACTGCACCTCTTAGGGTACTTTGGGGTAGAATCAGTACCCAGGCCTTCGGGACCTCCTCGGGATCATGTAAAACTGCCGGACATTGCGGCGCACAACGCTCCGGAGTTCGGAATATAATTTTTATATACTGCGCTACTCATTTTTGTAAGTATAGAGTGTACAGCGTACAAGATATTGATTACACTAACGACATGGTATGATAATGAGAACAGCTAGTAAAGACAGCGTACAGACAAGCGAGAGTAAAACATTGACAAGCAACGAAAGGACGGCAAGAAACAGCAAGAAAAACTGAGCGGTGACCTACTCGCTCACCTCCTCCTCCTCCTCCCCATTGCTATTGCCATCGTCCTCCTCTTCATCGGTATCGACCACAAACTTGGATGACTTTCTTCTAGCTCCGCCAGACTTCTTTGATGCCCTCACAGAACCACCCTTCGAAGACCCCTTCTTCACCAGGGTCTTGGCCGATGCTTTTGACGATGTTTTCATTTCAGAAGATTTCTTCGCCTTTGAGTTCTTCGTTCGAGCGCGGACCTCCTCGTTGCCGTTATCGCGTTTGCGCTTCCTATGAGATCCACCAGCGTCGCTGTGCTTTGCCTTCGCGGTTGGGTTAAGTGCATCTTCTTCCTCCAGAGCTTGAACGAATGCCTTGTGGTCCAAGGATGACATGCGCTCCCAACGAATGGCACCTGCCTTCCAGCCTTCGTATACAACCCTGACATTAGCTGCAGAAAGTTTCTGCGGGCTAGCCGTCACAACTCCCTCAGGCCATCCGACGATATTCACCTTGTAAGGCACAATGATGGTTTTTTCGTATGCGGCGTAGCTCATTAAGACATTATTGAGACCGGTGATTTCACCTATATCTGAAAATAAGTATAAAAAAAACGAAATAAAAATGAGCCACGGCTTACGCAAACGAGAGGTGATAAGATCAGCGAGTTCTTTGTCTGTTTCATTTCGGGTGAGCTTTCGATTACCTCCTACATGATAAGCAAATAAGCGGCAGATCCAGAACATACTCAATAGAAAACTTACGCTTTTCCAACTCACATACGTGGTTCTCCCACATGATAGCCATGTCCTGGGCACCAATGTTGAAGTTTTTTTCGAAGAAACTCGTTGCCGGGGCCTGTACCATAGTAGCAGGAGTGTACGGTATAGTCCCATGAGCCACGAGCCACGAACCCAAGGGTTTGAGAGCGCGTTGCTTCAAACATGAAATCTGCCTGGAGGTAAATGAGCTACTGACAATGGAAGAATGAGAAATAAGAGATAAAATGCTCACCTCCTGTTGCAGCAGATTTATTTTTCCTGCTACAAACTTCGCCGCAGAAGCTTTGCTCACCCGGATAGCCTTGAGTGTTTCTTCACTCTTCTCAGAGTCATACTGTTGTCGATATTCCTCCATGAGGTCAGGATTGTTGAGAGCGTCCATGAGTTCGTCATCAGCCTTGAGCGCAGTGTGGAGATCCCGTAGATGAATCTTGTCACCGACAGCAACACCTGCAAAAAATTAGCGTAGAAGCCCATCAGTAATGGGATAGTATATGTCACATCACAAGCCTACCGTCATTGAGCTGTTGAGTTTTAAAGTAGAGGAGAACGTTATAGTTACTTGCTCTTTTTTGAGGCTTGATTGAGGGAAGGTGTCGAGCGAGCTCCTTGACACGATGAACACCGACGTTGTTGTCATCAGCAACCTTCTTGTACAATTTGTCAATCTCATCCAGCATATTGTCAATATCGCTGGTAAGTTGGGAAGCCCTATCGTTCGCAGCTTGTCGCATCAGCTTCCGCTCTTCAGGGCCCATCTCCGATCTCTTCTTCTTCTTAGTTGGCACAGTGTTTGAAGAGGAGGCGGCAGTGCGATGTCCAGAATCCTGATCTCCAACACGATGTCCAGAGTCTCTGTCTGTGGCGCGACCTCTGGAATCTTCAACGTGACTTTCAGAACCATCGACGCGACTTCCGGAACCCTCAACGCAGCTTCCAGAGCCTGGAAGAGCACTGCCAATGCCAGAGGTCCTGCCCAGTGTGTTTTCACCACTATCAGGGTGTGAGCCGCCGTAAAAACCAGATCCATCCTCGCTGGAATGATTAGAGGCTGGAGTAGCATTGGATCTAGGCTGAGCTTGGCTGCCACCAGACAGTGCTGACATGAGAGAGCTTTGTGTGGGTGCATAGTTGGGCCGAGGAGCTGGAGTTGGAGGATATGAACCTAGGGGAGGAAACGCATTAGATCAAAGTAACAAACCAGTTGAACGATTGTATGAAAAATCAAGAAAATGAAGGATACAAGGGTCAAACCATGAGATCTATCCATGATGAGTAAAATAAAACAAATCAAAAGCTTACTGGCCAATTCAGCGGTTTTCATCGAAACCTCAGGTAAAGTCGCGTTTTTGGAGAGTGCCGCCGCGTCCACAACATTGGCAACCTGGGGTGTTTGCCACTGGAGCCCCGTCATCGATGTAAAGACCAAGTAAACAAAGAGCAACCTTGAAAAAATATTGGGCAGCAGAACCAACTTGAATTTTTGACGAAGTCTAGCACCTGTGGCGGAGCCCGTGATCACTAGGTTTTTAGTCAAATTATCGGCCAATACGTACTCAGTGCTTCTCTCTTTCCAACTACCACCATCTCCTCGTCGTCGTCCATTGTGAAGCCCAAGTTTCGAACAACCGTGAAAGTAATAAGCAAAGATGACTGGTAAGCATTTCATCATATGTCTGACATGTGAAATCTGACATATGATCATGATATTTCAATAGAAAAAAATCTCCCACCTAGCCAGCGCCTTTCCGCTGACGCCCAGGCAAAACGCTCAACTTCAGCTATCAATGCGCAAGATACGCCGTTCAATCAAGTTGCTGAGCAACATGCAGCTCGGAAGTACGCACTTCAAGACGTCGCCAAGCAAGCCTTTGGTAAGAATTTTTTATTTTTTATTTGCCTTTTGATTTTCATTTTTTTCCCCTGTAGCATTGCACAATGTGGAAGTTGCCCGCGCAAAGGCTCAAACTGACCTTGCGGTTGCGGAGCGTGGCATCACTGATGCTCTGGCAAAAGCAAACAAAAGTTTTTGTGAGTTTCTGCAGCTACGCCATCCATTTAGTACTGATATTCTGTTTCCAGCCTCACTTCAAGCCAGCTTCACGCCTCCAAGCACGCCAGCGTGCCAAAGCGAGATTGTGACGCTCTCTATGCCTTCCAGCTTCACGGCTCTGAGCACGCCAACATGTCGAAGCGAGGCTGTACTCTCCACGCCCTCTTGTTTTCCATCCCCGCGCAAGCCGCTTTTCAGCCCGGCAACCCGCATTGAGCTTGCACCTGCTCCCCCGACTGCCTGGTACATTGTCTACCATGGTGTTGGCGGGGCCCAGGGTCTCTTTGATTGTTGGGATGGAGGAAACGATGCTGTCGGCGCTCGGGATATTGCAGACCATTGGTATGCTCATCGTTCGGTGAAAAAGTTTGATGACTTCTGTACTGCCAAAATGTACTACAACGAGGTTCGCAATACAGGTATTCTTAACCTTCTGAAACCAGTTCCTTGCCAAGATGAGATCTTCATTGTCATTTGAGGTGTCAACCCTGGAATCTATAAGAAAAGGTAGGCTTTTTTCTGCTATTCATCTCTTTGCTAAGCTTATGCTGATGTTACAGGTACGAGCTTTTGAACAAAGGCCTTGGCTGGCGTGGCGGCTATGTCATCGGCGCTACCAGAGGTCACAACGCAGCCATCCACGAGTTCGGACTCCATGTCACCGAGGTTGAGAGGCTTGATGCGCAAGGCCCCCGCTCTGATTTTGACTACGGCCTCCTTGACGATGACGAGGTCAAGGAAGAGGATAATGTCAAGTTGGAAGATACAGACGCTGGCCATTTCGCTGCGTAACAGCTATCATGTAGTCATTGTTGTAGTATCACGCTAATCTGCTGTTTTATCTTGCTATCAATGTAACATTTGTTGAAATCAACGTGCTCAAGTACTGAAATCCTTAATAAAAAAGTAGTGAATGGCTTGATAATTGTACTAAGCTAAGTAAGAAACTGAATGAAATGGCATATGATATTAAGGCCCACAAAACTGCAACACTATGTAACTAACCTGCAGAAGTGATATTCATTGCTCACTGGCTGTTATTCTCACTGACTATTCCCCTTCTCGAGGCCCAGTGTGATGCTTAGACCTCCGAGAACGATATGTCCCATATGCCCAATCAGCACCACCGTTCTTCTCAATATGCGCCCTGTAAGTACATCCAAAAGCATGAGTATGGGTAAGTAAGAAAAAGAGGAGAGCCAATGACACACTTCCAACACTTGTCTTCTGCTTTGGAAAGAATATGGTCTTGATTTCTGTTAGGTAGGTAAAGTTTGAATATATTGAAATTCCACGCCAGCCGCTCACTTGAGATAATGCTTTTTATCAATGTTCTTGCGGTGTTCCTTCCTTTGAGCATGCTCAGCATTATCTAGACCAGCCCGTAATCTAAAAATTCTAAATGTTGAGCTGAGATTGAGAGGTACACGAGAACCTTACTTTGCCATTCGTGCCTTTGCAGCTTTGTTGATTTCATCTTTGTTTCTGCAAGCAAAAGGAACAATAGAAGCTAATGAGCAAAAGCTCAAGCTAATAGATGTGAGATTTGACTTACTTGAGGCGGTATCTCTTGGAGGCCCATCGAGCATTATCTTTTCGGATTTGCTCTTTGGCAGCTTCATCTCGCTTAGATTTTCGAATAGAAGACAGAGTACACTCCCTGACCATTGCTGAGAGAGTTCTACAGCAGTTTATAACAGTAATTTGAAAGAGATGTTATAGTGGTAGGAGAAAGACAAGGAAAGTAAGTAAGCGTGCAATGCATACATCAAAGCTATTCTGCTTTGATCGTTAATCATTTCCTAAATAAATAAAAACATTTAATATTCAGAGCTACAGCAAACAAGAGTATGGAATAAATACACCGAAAGCAGGCCTAGACCTATGTCTACAACATACAATAATCTTAGGGCATTTGAAAATTCTACTAGCTCAAAAATACACCAGATACGGCAAAAACGGTGTTTTACGTGTTCGTAATGTTTTTGTACCAGAGGTATAACACGTTCAAAAACATTAAGTATAGCAGAAAACCGACATCTATAGTACTGTACGACATACACGATCTATTATCAACCCTCCTGGAGGAGCTCTAGGCCTGTCTCCCAAAGCTTTTCCCGATATTCCTTCCATAACCGTAGCTGCCTGGGAGAAGCACGCTCCTTGAACTCCTTATCAGACATATATCCGTTATGAAACCAGCGAGCAATACCCGCGGGTGTGAAAAAAGCAATTGATGACCGAGTCTCCTCGGGTGCAATGGGAACATTACCATGGGTGACGCATGCAGAGGGAACATAGATGGTTGCCCCAGCTGGGAAGGGTACAACGACGCCAAGAGACCAAGCAATGAACTGACCGCCTCAAGTGTGATCAAACTTCCCACTTGCGTGAACTGCGCACATAGCAAAAAAAATGTTAAAAAAGTCTTCATGCAGTTGGGCCCAAGCCAAGTGCAAGTTAAGATGGCAAGCGGTATAGCAACAGCCCTCAAATATTCGCCGAATATCTGGGCTATCCATGAGCACCTTCTCTTGGAGGTTGGTGAGGAACAGGTGTAGCTTGGGGAAGTAGACCTGCAGGCCAGCTAATTGAACGTCAGCCAGGGAAACAAAACAATGTGTGGCAACCTACAGTCAACGAGTTGAGCAATGCACTGAATAGCCTTATCCCGTAAGACTTTCTCGACAAGAGGAGCGTTGTGAGGTGAGTTGGCGTAGTTTCCAGGACAAGTTCGGCCACCTCCAAACCCAAAGCCTGCAGGCAATGATACGTAGCGACCGCGGCGGTGGATCCAATGAGCCAGGTCAACAACAGCGCTCTCATACAGCCATTCGAGCGCCATGCTCACCGCAGCTTCAGTAGCGGGCCAGGTTTCTCCCTTGGGAGGAGGTAGATAGGCCATAAAGCGATGCCCGCTGGCTGTTTGAACGACATGGCCAACCCTGTGAAGCTGCATGAGGTAATATGCCAAAACATGAAGATGAAGAGCTCACCTGACATCCCATTCAACATAGCGGAGGCCAGATGCCTCAAAAACCTCCCTGACCGAAACTATTCTAGGCGTGAACGTCACCTGCTTTCCACTCCAGCCAGAGCCGAGGCACAAGTTAGCCAAATCCACAGTAACGGCGCCAGTCTCCTTTACCCGATGCCTGACGACGGCTTTCAAAACACTGCCGGAGGCCTTCTGAGCAGAAGTGCGAGCTATCCTCCGCTTGGCACGATACTGAGCCTTCTGGCGGGCTTTCCCCTCCCCAGCCTGACTAGCAGAAGCCGGAGGTTCAGCCAACCAAACTTTCTTATGGGGTCTAGCACTGATGTTGGCAAGTAGTGTTGAGATGGGGACAGGGTCGGCGATGGAAGAGGGCCTAGGCAAGAGAAGAGACGACAGAGGAAGAGAGGCAAGCTTCTGGGGGCATAACCGGCTTCGGGATGAAACAACTTCATTGTGGTCATCACCCAACTCAAAAGCGGCCTCCTGCCTTGCCAGTGCTTCAGCCAGCAGGCCTTGAGGGTTGAAGTTAGCAAGCAAGATGTCAGAGCCTCGGCTTGACTTGCTGAATTCACGACCACTTCGAAGTGTGCGGAACCCGTCTAGAAATACAAGTTAGCGGTGCGTTGGAATAAGTCAGGCTAGAGCTATCCAAACGCCCCGCATCTAGAGGCCCACCCTCTGCGTTCACACTTCCCCATAGCACGGGGTGGTGGAACTCGCCAACAGCTGTTAGACACGCGAAGCGCGCTGCTCAGGGGGAAGGCTGAGTGGCAACAGGCAGGGAAAGGTGTGAAAAAAGAGAGAGAAAGACTTACATCCAGCCGAGAGGTTTTGCTCAAGTTCATTGGACACAACCTTGCGCTTCATGCTGTCCTGAACATCAAGAAGAACAGAGGGCACTTATACGCCTTGTGCTTTTTCTATATGTCGGGCACATGACCGATTATGGTCATGTGGTTTAACTGTCTCGCAAAATCGCCAACTCCAGGAACTCCTCCAACGCGCTGATACTATGTCCAATACACGCCGAGTCAATGCCGCTGTGAGGGTAAGAAAGAACCGTAACCTTCGAGGGCTGGCTCATGGACTTCGAGGCGACGCCGATACTCAACATAAATCCCCTACAAGACGAGGTGCAACTCAATCTTTACGTCTCTCGCAGGTCAATAGAGAGCGCAAAAAGGGTGCTGCAGCCGATGCTCGACGATTGATCCTGCAGACGCCTGACATTTTTGAACAGCAAGACTACCATCTTCCTGTCGATGAACATCATGACTACAATATGCAAAACTACCAGGACGGGCCCGACCTTGCAGAATGGGATGATGATCCGGACTGGGTGGCACTGGGGGATAATGGGGAGCCTGAAGATGACGTTACAAAAGCTATGAAGGAGATGCGGCACTCCTACCGCGATTTTCGTACCAGGCGAGACCGTACCCAGACATCGAATGAGCACTGGGCTCCTCAGCTGGATGGAATGGTTCATGCCTATATGGATTTCTGCCTTAGGGAGAAGTCTGGAGGCCAAGAGGAAGAAGAAGCAGGGGCAGCTAGTATAATGATAGAAGTGATAGACATATTTGGTATGGCCCATCTCCGTCACAATGAACGGGTTTACTGATTTGAATCTTGAAGGTACTGAATTCAAACATATTCCCTCTTCTCATGACAAGTGGCAGTCCGAATCCTTAGTGAGGTCAGGGATCATCCCCACAGCTCCTCTTGTCCACAACAAAGGCGTTACCATTCGAACGGTCAACCTATATCATAAGCTCTTTGTTCGGTGCCCAAGACTAGGGGTTCAATCCTTTGCCAAGTCGCTGTGCGACCTTGAGGAAATGGCTTTCAGGCCTTACCTTTCTACAGAGCTCTACACTGCTTTCGACGTCTATCTCTCCATTCTCCGGGAGGTACGAAAGCGTACAAAGTTATCGCTTGGGCGTTCAGGACGGGAATGGCGGCTGCTGAACGCATGCCCATCATGCCAATACCGACTAAAAGAGGACAATAAGCAGGATGTCCGGATGTTGATGGCAATGGATGGGAACGACTCCCTGAAACGCGTTGAGCACAAAGAGGATGTTCTCCAGGAGCGGGAAGATGCAGGAGAAGATTTGCCAGAGGCATCGAAGGAACGCATTGACCGTCGAACTGCGGGGGAGGAATTCTTTGTCTCGCGTGCGGAGACAT
Organism: Rhodocollybia butyracea; assembly: GCA_015501585.1. Lineage (NCBI taxonomy): Eukaryota > Fungi > Basidiomycota > Agaricomycetes > Agaricales > Omphalotaceae > Rhodocollybia > Rhodocollybia butyracea. The sequence goes on from JADNRY010000232.1 coordinate 20,582, forward strand.
CCAAGTGGGATGAAGGAAATTGGGGTTCACTTCAGCTACCCCAGGGAGATGATGTCTCGCCCACAGATACCTTTTGGGGAGACAGCGGTTGTGAAGAGAAATGGCAGAACATGGATGAGAAGAAGACTGCCAAGGAGAGCTCAAAGTTTTTTGAGAACGGATGGTTTGTGCTTCTCTGTTGCCACATGGTGATGATGCTGGCTTGTGATATGGTGAAGAGTGGTGAGCTGTATGTTATATCTTCTAATTCTTTGGCTGTCTGAAGCTCACAATTCTACAGATACCAATATCCGCTGGTGCTGCTAGCTATCTACCTGTCCGCTGAGAAGGAGGAGCGTGAAAGAAATTGGGAAGGGCCACCTGAAGGAAAACTCGGAAATGCTTACGATATACACTGCAGTTCTCGAAGCATCTTCGGCGCAGCCCTCTCAAGGCGCTGGCTGAATGGTCAAGGTACCTCCCCGTGATAGGAACGATGCATGGATATGCCCACAAACGCCAATGTCAGCTCCTCTTTCTTATGCTCTACATCTTAGGCGTCGGGATCGAAGATGGAGAAGTATGCGAGAGATACTTTAGTATCTCGAATGGTCTTGCTGCCATCACTCGCCACCAATCCGCTTTTCATCGACGGCAAGCCATCTCCGAGTTTGTATATTACCAGGACCTTCAGACGTACTCAAACATCAGCAAATTTATCTATGGGAACTATAAACAGGCCCTCTCTATTACTCGTCGAACTAATGCTCTTCGACACAGCATGCTTAAGGCTGGAATCACCTCGCCCAAGGTATTCTTTGAATGGCTGGCAGAGGAGGGAGAGTATTTACAAAGCCTCTCTCGTACACCTCCGAAAGAGACCCTGGAGTGCGAATATTACCTGAAGTTGGAAGCTCTCCAGGCTTGCCAGGATCATCTTCACAAGGCTCAAAAGGCTTGGCTATCTTTTGCCCCAGGCATCCGCGATCAGACCAATACGTTGGAAACAAAACGCCGAAACAAAGAAGAGAACAAACGGAAGCTTCTGGCAGATGTGCATTGTTTGGAAGAGGTGCTGGAGGTCCGGGAGCGCTGGCTGGAAGGCTCAGAAAAATGGGAGGAAGCAAAGAAGGCAGCGAAGGAGACTACCTACAGGAAAGCACTGGATAAACTGGAGGGGCTGCTTGTCGCTCGAGTGTTTGAGATGAGCCGCTTAAATGTTGCAGGAACTGGTGAGTGTTTAAGGCTAGTAAGCTTCATATACTAACAGGTGAGCTTTTACTAGGCTATAAACTTCGAAAACATATTGCAAACGCTATGAAGATTTGTTCAAAATCAATCTCTGCCGCTATCATTGCCTACAATGACGCCGCTACCAGCCTCACCCCGCCACGACCAACGCTGAAATGCGAGGAAGCGCTTGAGTTCATTTATCTATCGGAGTTTGACATCCTGCGGAACGCAAGAGAAGACGTGCGAGAGAGGCCGTGGGCTACCCCTGGAAACCGACTTATCATGACTGAGTTCTTCAAACTCATCCGTGCAGAGGAGGAGATAGGACGGCTGCACCTGGAAATTCAGCGGCTGATCACACACATGTTCGATGAGGAGGAGTTGATACTGGATAAGGCGGAAGCGGTTGAACTGGAGGACCCAGGGCTAGCACTGCAGCTCAGGTCCTATTGGAATGAACGAGGGAAGTTCAATGAGCTTCATCGCAGACATCTCTTTGCCATCAAGAAATTACCAGGATTTCAGCCTGAAAATTTACAATACTTCCGCCGAGGGACACATGTTAGCCAGGAAGATGCCTCGATGAGCTCAGAAAGGTCTGATCGTACCGCAGGCGTTGAAGCAGAGCCTGACGAGCCATGGGCTGAGGATGAGGACGGAGGTGAGGACGATGATGAGATACTGGGGCTAGTGGACACAGTTATGAATCTTACAGTTGACGACTAGATTCATGTATTATATGTACTTCATTTAGCCTACGTTAATATGAGAGCATAATCCCGAACTCCCGAGCGCTATGCGCCGCAATGTCCGGCAGTTTCACATGATCTGAGGAATTTTGAAGGCACCAAAGGCCTGGGTACTAATTCTACCCTAAAGTACCCTTAGAGGTATGGTATTTAGGCATATGTGTGAAAATAACCTTGGCCACTTATCTACAAGTGGATCCTAAAACCGGACATCCGCTTCTACATAACCCAATACTGGGGCTTTACAGGTGCAACCATTCACTCGAGCCGATTTTTTTGTACTTTTTTGATGTGAATACAGTTCATCAATACCTGGCATGGAACTAGACAAGCTTTGATGGAGAATAAGATTGGCAGGGGGTCGTCGCATTGTGTCTGCACGCTCATATCGCACAAGCTCGACAATTGGAACCTCACATTCAGGGGAAAATGGAAGACAAGAATGCCCTGAACGATGAGCAGAGAGGACATGTAACGCCTACGGCACGTTCATTGCCGTTAGCACCGATATTACATAATTAGTCTACTCTTATCCTCGTACCACATACTCGTTTCGGTCTATTTCTCTAATAGAATGAGATCTTGCTCATGGTCTGAGGCATTAAGAGTCAGGGCTCATACACTTTTTTGAGCAACCTTGTCCTGAATAGGACTATTACAGCAATATGACCACACAACAGCACAACTCAAGCCATGACTCTGTCATGGCTCTGGCTTACTCTTTTCTTTCTCAAATCCTTTCCATGTTCCCTCATGATCCTCTCTCACACATCTCTGGGATCCTGGACTTCTCCTCCCAGGGAATTCAACAGCTGCTAGTCAACTTTAAGCAGCTCTGGGAACAACATGGTCTTTCAGTGGCTGGTAGGGATTTGGCAGAGGCAGTGGTGCAGGATTCAACATTAAGATGTTGCTGGGCAGTGAAGGAAGAAGGTTTCCAGGCAGAGGTCTGTTTTCAGATGATAGAGTCTATTAAGAGACTGGGAGAAGAGTTTGGGATGGAACTGTCCAAATCTCAAACACCACCTCCTGCTCCAAGTTCTCCATCACCTTTGACCGCTCCTACTGCCTCATCACCGACTCCCACGCTCGCTTCGAACGCATTGAACACATTGAAATCATCTCCACATGCTCTGACATTGGTTTCACCCTCCAAACCCACTTCCCCTTCATTTCAACTCCAACCAACCTCAGAGTTTGCACGGGAGGTGGCTGAACTGCGGAAAGCAGGCCGGAAACTCGAAGTATTCATGGATGAACATGTCATGGGGCTCGAACACACAGCTGGCACACCGCCAGCTCGTGTTCATCTCTCAAACACTCCAACCGAGTGTACGCCTGTGCCTTATATTGCCCCTGTGACTGCTGTTCCACCAACAGGCCTTCGTAAATGTGTCAAACACAATGTGTATGGTGCATTTGGTTCACTCTTGCTTTGTTCAAGTCGTTGCCCATCCCAATCTGGTACACTCATGCCATCACCCTCACCCACTGAAACTCCCCATCACCATATTTGTGCTCCCAATCAATGCTCCCATTCATGGCACTGGAGATCTACTGTCTCCAATGTGCCACCACCATCTCAATCTGGACTTAGTGTCAGCATCCAGAGAATCCGGCGATTTTCACAGGACACTTTCTCTTCTTCTGCACTTATGGAAATTGCCAGCATACTACATTGTACGTTACCTATTAGATGACTGTATGTTTCTCTTTGTTATGTTTTCCCTTTTCCATCTTTCTCTTTTGTTTTTTTTTGGGTAAGATGGACCTGTGGGGTCAATCTAGGGGACATGTGTAACGCCTACGGCACATTCATTGCCGTTAGCGCCAATATTACATAATTAGTCTACTCTTATCCTTGTACCACATACTCGTTTCGGTCTATTTCTCTAATAGAACGAGATCTTGCTCATGGTTTGAGGCATTAAGAGTCAGGGCTCATACAGGACAACTCTTTAACCTCTTTGGACTGAACCCACTTTCGTAGCCATCATCTACAAGCCGTATGTGCATAATATCCTCGCAAAATGTGAAAAGGATTTGCCTCAAATGCAACCGATGAGGATGATTACCCCGCAACAATATCAATATTCCAAATCCTTTGGGACCACTGATTCCTCATTCTCGAAGTATGAAGAGTTTCCTAGGATGGAGAAGGATTTGTTAGAATATTGTTTGCTTCCTAGCACTGCCCAGCTTGAATTCAACCACTACTTATATCCTCAAAAAATCAAACGATGAATTCTTCGACTGCTTCTTTCTTTGGGACCTAGGCAAATATATTGTCGCAGTCTTTATCCATATTTCTATTGCCACATGTTATGGTCGTATGAGGACCACGCACTGAGGTGCCACTGGTCGCATTGAAACGGTGAAAGATCGTGCTGAGGCCATGTTTGGAAAACGCGTCGAGGTTATGTACCTCTGTGTTGCGCCGGATGTTCTTCCTGATGCCAGGTCTCAGGAATGGATGATAGATAATGAATATTTTGCCCCTCCGGTTGCTGATAGAGTAGATGGAAGGGTGTTTTATCTAGGTATTCCACTCCCACCCTGCGATGCTGAAGTTGCTACTGCTCGACTGGTCTTTTCTCTCCGTGCCAAAGTACCGGACATCCTGATCAAGGAAGATGTAGTGACACGGGGAAAGCATAGGATGAGGGGAACTAATGGATGGTGTGGCTGTTGACAAGGCAGCTGACACAGCTGGAGCCCCGAGGAATGGAAGGGCTTTTCATCATTGCCCCTACCTTCATTCATGGACTTCACACACTAAGATGATTTCTCGGAAAACAGTTCAAGCCTCTATAACTTTGAAAAATGTATTTTTTTGCTACGTATACACAAATGCTAACTTTTCTTGATGCAATATTCGAATTTGAAGACGCTTAATCCACACTGAATATAAGCTCTATTATGGCAAAAGCTCCGGCTCTGGGTGTACGTTCTATTACAAGCGTTGCTATGAGTAGAAGCTAATTAGAATGCTGAGTAATAGTACTTGTGGCGAAGAGGGCAATAAAATCACTATTGTCTGCTGCTATTACTAAGTTATCAGCCTTGAATCGCGGTGGGAGTTTGAATGTTCTGCGGACCCTCTACAAGAACTGCAGGCTTATTATTGAGTGACACAACCAGTCCATCGGCTACATACACCCCGGCGGCCTGGGCTGAGCGGATTTCGTCGTGAAACGATTTGTCCTGAACCCGAAATGTTCTCAGACGCAAGTTCTCTCGCCCTTGGTAAGAGCCCTGCACGGCGTACTCTCGATATATTTCCTTGCCAGCGATCACATTCAAGGGAGCTAGAGAACCAAAGAAAAGATTAGAATAGGATCTAACTTGAGATTCGCTTGGGATGCTGACAAAGTAGTGGAAGGGGTTGAAAGGGTTTGTTCTTGCTCTTTCTGGCTCGTCCTGGTGTTCTAGCATGGATTTCAGATGACTAGAGGACATATTAGCATCTATAAGTATCTGCGCTCGAGTAATAGTTCCAGCTTACACCATATGGGCAGCGAGCCCATTTATCACAAGAGAAGAAACGACAATAAGAGAAAGCCAGTGCCAGAGGTTGAGCATATTTGTATGAAGAAGGAGAATGGACCACCAGGGTTCAATATAAATTTCTGACCAGCAGAAAGAGTCTGAATCGAGCAAAACAACATTGGGGTAGCGTTGGGGCTTTATAACATGGACTCGAGTTGCACTATTCGCAGCCACAGGTTTTGAGGCTATGCGCGCTTATCATGATTCCATCGATCAATGATCGATGATCGCGACTTCGCCTTCAACCTCTCCTCTACGGATCTGCCACAGCCTCCTGCGGTTCTCTCCTTCCTATCTTTACATATTGATAATGCACTCGTCCACCTCTGTCTGCGCGTCTACACATCACTAAGTACTGTACCTACTGTGAGATAGAATGGACGAAACAGTGCCTTCTCAAAACCTGATGCAGATGTTAACGTTTTGATAGATCTGTGACGCGACCCCTTGAATCCATGGGCACGGTTTCCTCTGGTTTCCGCCGGTTTCTGTCGCTCTTCTGAATCAGTACTTACAATTATTGATAACGGATACAGTAACCTATAGCTGAGTCGAAATCGGGTGTGACCTATGAGGTCTGTTTTCACCAAATATTTCGGCATTTTGTAGATGTATTCAGCTTTTGATCAGAAACATCAATGGTTTCGGGTTCAGCTTGGGTCGGTGGATTTCGGCTTCAACCGGACGCAGTTCAGCTTCGACTTCATGATTCCTACTATTTTCTAACAAATTCAGCTTTTCTAAATTCTGCAAGCATTGAACTCTACAGAGACCCGGTCACCCCTGGTATAGTATCTAATAGGCTATGATGTAATTAGCGAGCGATTTCCCCCAATAGAGTGACAATTCCCCCCACCTTAAAGAGACTCGGACTATTTCCCTAGCTCCAATTTGCCACATGCCTCATACTCAAGCATTTTAAATCTCTGCTCTAACAGCTTCAGACTCTATAAACTTCCTTCCTTCCCCCAGCGCTACACCAATTGTTTATGTAAAAGGACCCGGAAATTCTTTCCATTTAGTACATACACGATGGAGGATACAGGCGCTCAGGCTGTCTAGGTACTTGGTATCTACCATTAAGGGAAAATATAAATAAAAGTAATATGTGATGCCTAAAATAGCTCCCAGTTCAACTCAGCACCGTGCGTGGTACGGCGCATACAAACTGAACCAATGCAGGCTGGACTTATTGAATGAGATTCCAACTGCTGAACTGGAAGCACCATGAGGGAAATTGTAGGGAAAACGGGGGAATATCAACCCACATGAGAGAAAAATGCAAACCAATAGTCCAAGCTCAAGCTGATGTTCCCAAGATTGAGGCAGTCCCATTCCATTCAAAGGCAAGACTTGTTCAAACAGATCCTACTCCATTGTTTATGATACTTTATTAGTTGAATAGCATCCAACGTAGGGTTGACATATCAAAGTAGGACCTAATCACAAGTGGAAGTAGCATTGTCTCAAAGCCGAAACTATCACACCGCAAGCTGAACACTGGAGTTGGTAAAAAGGCTGAACCTGAGAGTCGAACATGTGATTTGAAGCTGAAGTCGAAACCTTAAGTTGAATGTGGAGCCGAACCTGAAATATTTGGCGAAAAGAGACCTCAAAGTGACCGGATAATCACATTCAAGTGTGCTAAGTAAGTCAAGCTCAAGTGGACTCGATAGGCACCCGATATTATTGTGCGTTTTATTGCCCAGAACGTGCTTTGCTGAGTGTTTCATGTATTCCGTATTCCCTCAGACATGAACAGCATATGGTGGTAGTGGTGTAAGACACCAGCAGACATATGTTGTTCCGTTTCTTGAATCTTTAATCGCAACTTATCTACGCTTACGTTGATTGCTACATTATTCTAAGGGAGCAAGGCGTACGGGCGGGGCCCAGAAGGACCCAATGTCTGTACCTGGGCCTACAAAAGATGATATGCATGGAAAATCTATACACAGTCAGGACAAATGAAGATGGGTTCGGAGAAGGCATAAATCTCGTGACGGCGTATGAAGTTCCTTTAGGCTCCTTCACGAACTGCACAAGGTTGTATCTTGGAGAACAGTTCAAGCCTTTATGCGGTATACAGTGAATACACAAATGCCAAACTTTTCCCATTCGATATTCAAATTTGACGCATACATTCAAGTTCTACGGAAGGGTTTTTCTTATTGGAAAAGCTCTGGCTTTGAGTGTCCTTCTGACAAGTTTTCTTCCACATGTTGCGCTATGAATGAGCAACATAATTAGGACATAGACTTGAGGCGACCGCAGACGAGGTCAATGAAGTCACTAACGCGGATCGGTTAATCTCGATGCGGGGTCTTGGGCTGTGCTTTCTTGGGCCAGGTTTTAACCCTCCAAACCCTCCCTTGCGGCTCTGGCCGAAAAGGACGAGGAGAACCAATGGAGGGCGTGGTTGCTGACACGGTTGGACTCCTGAGGAATGGGAGGGCTTTACCGTCATTACCTCTACCTTCATTTACGGAATCGCGTGTAAAGATGGTTTCTCAGAAAACAGTTCAAGCCTCTACATATGATATTGAAAAATGTATCTTTGCTACGTATACACAGATGCCCAATCGATGCGATATTTGAGTTCGAATCTGAAGGATACGCTTACTTCACTCTAAAGAGACGTCCAAGCTCTACGAAGGGGGTTATGGGAAAAGCTCCGGTTCTGGTGTACAGTTTATTCCAACGTCATGAATGAGTAAACTAATTAGAATGCTTGCTACTAGTACTTGCGACGACTCGGACAATGTGACGAAGAGGTCAATGAACGCGAACCAACGTGTCTGAAGTTGCTAGTACATATCAACATTGAATCATATTGTTTTGTGATCATGGTTTAGAGTAACAAGAACTCCAGGCCTACCGAGTGACGCAACCAGCCCAGAGGCTATAAACTGCCTGGCTCTAGTGGCTGAGTCGATCTCTTTGTGAAATGTTTCGTCCTCATGCGGAAATACTTTCAGAACCAAGTCCTTCGGGTTCTTTTTCCCTTTGTACTCCCCCATGGAATACTCTTCCACGGAATACTCCTGATACTCGCCAATTTTTCTTATTTCCCCGCCAACGACCACATTCAAATGAGCTAGAGCACCGAAGAAAAGATTAGAAAAGGATCTGACATGAGATTCGCCTGGGATACTGACGAAGTTGTGGAAGGCCATGTGAGGATTTAAGCTCTTCTTTGGCAGACGATGGTGTTTTCTATATCGACATCATTATTAGTATCAACATCGGACCACAAGCGTGCTGGAAGTTTTGCACTCACAGTATCCACGGCCGTTGAAAGAGAATTACAGGTCCTGTTTTGAATGGTGGATACGTCCCAGAGGCTACATACAGCTTTTCTTGTCGGAATGTTCTTCTTTGTTCATCAAACAATTTCTCCTCCTTCACCTTGAATACTCTCATGACCAAGTTAGGATCATGTTTCCCTTTGTACTCATTCACGGAAAAGTCGTGGTATTTGCCCAGGTCGTACTCTCCTATGATGGGGCCAACCTTCACATCCAAAGCAGCTAGAGCACCAAAGGTGAAAATATGATCCAACTTGAAGTTCACTTGGATACTAACGAAGGTCAGGTACTGATAACTCGGCATGATTTTTGGGCGACTAGAGGACATATTAGCATCCATATCTGCACCCGAGTAATGATTCAAACTTACACCAGGCGTTGGTGCGGCAGACCCATTCAGCGCAAGGGAAAAGATGACAAGAAGAGAAAGCCAGTGGAAGCTGAGCATATTTGTATCACTGAGAAGGAAAATGGACCACCAGGGTTCAATATTAATTTCTGACCAGCAGAGAGCGGGGATCGAACAAAAACAAAGAGGCTTGGGACCTTATATAATGCATTGCTTTCCTTATTAGGGCTGCTCAATTCTCACATCATTTCGTTTTGCTGCATCACATCGTTTCGGAAATTAGTTGCCGATGATCGGCCGTGTATCAAAGCTTGAAATCAATCATTATTTTTGCTCTGTTTTTTGCTTTTAATGCTCGAATCCTGAACAATAAGGCACTTGGTGTCTGCTACAGTGTATGATTAATAAAGTATTAACTTGCTACCACTCAAAAGTGGCCCAGGACTTGCTCAGGACCCCATTGTAAATCATCCAAATCTACCCCTTTTGTTCTGAGCCTTCAGAGTGGCTAATTCTTCCTCCAAAGCCAAAGAAACAAATAGAAAGAGTCAAGCTACATCTGTAAGCCCTTTTTAGAGCTCTAAAGTTCTCTGAAGTAGTCATTAAGAAAGAAAACAAGTTTATTTCGACTATCCGATCCACCGGACTGGCATCAGACGCCACGAAACAAAACGATGTGATGCAGCAAAACGAAATGATGTGAGAATTGAGCAGCCCTAATAATTGGGACTACTGGCAGTTTCGCGGTTTCCCAGCGGTTTCCTGTCTTCCTTCCTATTTTCGCATGTACATGGCTTGGTCACCAAGCTAATATTAATATGCACATATAGACTACGTATTTAGAATATATACACTCATATACACGTCACTAAATACTTTCTGTGAGATACATAGAAGGGATGAAACAGAACATCGCTTGATCTGTGACGGCCGCCTTGACCCCCTGGGCGCGGTTTTACTTACTTCGTCTCATAAGTATAATCAATGATAACGATCAACATGAGATAAAACCTGACGATAATTGATATGTACTGAGTTACATGTGCACTTATTGAGATCTGAGCGCTGGCCAAGTCGAAATCTAATTGGTTTCACCTGAGTGTGGGTGGATAGCACAGGTGTGCTCATGTCAAGCTCAAGTGGATATCGGGAGGAGGCTGGAGACCGGACGGCATATTGGCCATTGCTGAGCCTCTCATATATTCCATATTCCCACCGGTTTACTGGTAATGCGTGAGCATGCTGAAGATCCAGAGCAGCAGCATACATTGCTGTAACAGAGAATGTTACTACTTCTGAGGAAAGAGGAGAATCCGCAGCGGATAGGGAGGATTGTAGTGTTTCGAACCGTTCACAGAGTATCGGAATCGACAACAAATCTACGAAATGATAAGAACGAAAGCTAGAGGTTTCGATGCATCCTTACCTCAAGTCAAATTGGGCCATAATGCCAGGCGGGAACTGGTTTTCGCGGACGTTGTGCTCCAACAAAGATGTGGCAGATTCATTGAACGAGGTTATGATCTCAGTTTGCTGAACCCATGCATATGCGAGTCCTGGCACCACCAACAACGGAAGGAAATTCGGTAACGAGAATCCAAGGATTATTAAATCACCGTAACCAAGCCCTTAGGAGGTTGACGTTCCTCTAGCAAGGTTTCTTGTTTAAACAACGTCAACCCCCTAGAGGGGACTGATTTAGGCCTAACCCGGCGGAGAAGTGCCTGGGAAGTGTCCGTTGACGAATGAAGTGCATAGCAAAGAACTTACAACAGCGTTTTTCAGTGAAGCCTTCGTCGGACCGACCGCCCCGCTTTAGCTGAGCGCTTAAATCAAATTTTTCATAACCGCGTTCATGCTCTATAATGTCAGATAATGAAGATTCTATGGATGTTGATAGTGCACCTGTGGCGAAGCGGTTCAAAGTGCGTTCGGATGTTTTATTTTTCTGACAAGATTGTTTGTTAACAGCCGTACAGTATAAATCTTACAATGCAGAACTAAAAGATGTTCATTTGCCCTCTGCTTTGAGTGGACATTCAAAACCCGATGAAGATCTCGAGTCTGCATGAAATCGCCCCTCGTTACGCACATCCTAATATCTCTTCTGTTAGGACACACAATCCCATTTCTACGAGGCCTTGTTACATTGGCAACAGCTAAACTTGTCTCCCAACTTCATCAAATTTTCACAAAAATCAGCGCCGCTGTCTTCGAGTCTACCGCTTTTGTTACACAACTGGCACGAAGTTCTGGACTTATGGTTTGAAGCCAGGCTACTTCGGACGATGAGGGCTTGAAAGTTTTACTCGAGTGCGTTAGCAGCTTGAACTGTACTTGATAATCAATTCAACTTTTGGTTTAGTTTACTGCAAAAGATTGCCCAGGATTTACGAGCCACACTCGCTCCAATCTACCCAAAATTACTTGATCGGCTATTCCAGCTCGCTGTACGGTCCATTTCCGCAGAAGCACTATCTGTTCTCTTATCCACATTGTCTGCCGTCTTCAAATTTCTCCTGGTCCCTTCCACAGATCCGACTTTACTGGAACAAACATGGATCGTAGTTCGAAAAATACTACCAGGGTGTCTTCCCGAGATACAGAGAGCGCTTGCGGAGGTATGGGGATCAGTTTTGCGAAAGTTAAAGGCTGCACTTCGTCCGCGCGCTGTAGTACTTATAGTTGAAGGTCTCGAGGGTATCGATGATGCTGCTGCTTGGTGTTTCGTCTCGGCTTGCAAGGTAAGTCCCTTGATTTTCCTACTCTTGACGCCAAACCTGACTATCTGAATTCTAGTCGGTATCTCAAACCCTGCATACCGTAACGCCGACACTGTTCTCTCCTCTCGTTGAATATCATCTGTCTTGTATCAACAGCGATGCGTCGTATATGCTTATTCGACGCGTTTCTCACCGCCTTTATTCACCATGTCAAAGGCCCAGATCAGTTTTCACCAGTGGCTGACATCCTTGTCAAGGAATACGCAAAAATAACTTCTGTCGGCGCCGACACAGAAGAGGCTCACGAAGAGAAGCTTCGGCGAATACTTGAAGTCTGTGCTGTCCCTGCTTCAGTTCGCAGTGGTACCAGGCTGGCGTCTGCGAACCTTACAAAGTTATGCACCTCAACGATGAGTATACCAGGTCCTTTCCAGCATCATTACGCCCGGCGATGCTCAAATTCACATCAGCACTCTTTACGGCGGGGACATGTCGCTGTGGATGACATCTGGACGAAATCTTCTTACGCGGTTATGGAACGATGGCTCTCAGATGGATGTCAAGTTCTCCATCGAGTTGCATGGTGTCTTGGCGGAGATGAAGTGGAGCGGATGGAAATCGCTGGCTCTTCCTGGTCTACTTAAACGTACAGGCAAGCTACTGGAAGTGGAACCGAAGGAAACACTTAGACTCTTGGCTTCACTTTCTCGGAGTGGGAAGCTGGGCGATGTAGATTTAGTATGCAAGAAAAAGATCACGGATCGAGTCTCTACAAGGTTGAACGAGATGGTTCAAACTGATGTACTCAGTTTCAATGAAGAAGATGTACGCATGTATTTCTTGCCTCTCTTGTGGTCTAGCTCATCGTATCATGCAGGGCGCTGAACTCGACTCCATCCTCGCGTTTTCAAGTCTCTTCTCACCAGAAATCTCGTGCTCCATTGTCGCGCTTGCTGACAAGCACATCGCGTCTACACCACCGACTTTTGGAGAAGATGTCGACTCATTCCCTCACTCCGCGTGGATTATAAAGACGACCCTATGTTGTTTGGCCTCTAGGCCTGTGGTCGAGTGGGCTAAAAATGTGGATGTAGTTCAATGGGCACGGACAATTGTCGAGCGGTGGTCTTGGTCTAAACACGCTCTTGAGGGGTTGGTGGAGTTGATTACTGTCCTGTACGATTCGTTTGCCTTTCCTTTTACCAGAATGATTCCTGACTATGTATATCTTTAGTGATTCTTTCGCAGCCACTCTTTCCTTTGAGGAAATGTACGGTCTCTTGAAGGGCTCGCTCCTTTCGCATTCGCATTCACTCCGTCTCAATGTACTAAAACTCCTTTCATCGCCATTTGTCGACACTCCCTCGGATACCCGGGAGGTGCTTGAGCGGTGCTACAAGGGAACAAGTCCCATAGACGTTCAAGGTGTTAGAGAAGTGTGGTCAAGATCGGTCGCGTGGTACAGGTGCTCAAACAAGATGATAAACTTGGTGAAGATCTATGTGCGCGCTGGTTAACAGGTAATGGACTCCTGAAATCTCTTACTGTTTGCGCGTGCTTATGTTGCTACAGCCCAACTAAAGGTCAACTTGCGTCCGATGTGGGCGCCCACGGCGACAGCTCTGCTTGAACTCTCGATGCGGTTTGGTGATACCGTCTGGGGAACGTTGTTCGGAGAGCTCAAGGCTCTGTCGCTCGAGGAAGCTTCATCTTCTCACCCGCGAAAGAAGATGAGCAAGGACGGAAACTCAGATAACAGTCAGTCAAGTAGCTCGGATGATCCCTGGGAAGAAGAACGGTCGTGGCGAGATCCGAGTGCTCACAAATTGAGAGAGATAGTTCTGATATGGCTGGATAAACGGACACATTGGAAGAAGCTCTTAGAAGTGAGTGTAATTTCAACCTCGAGATTACAGGTACTAATCTTCCTGTTAGGGCTCTGGCAGTAAAGACCGCTTAGACAGCCGATCGTATGAAAATCAGCTACTGCATTCATTAGGGGAATGTCACTCGTTGGCCGAAAAACACAACCGAGAACTGATCACTTTCTTCCTTGAAATTGCTGGGCCGTTAACGAACCCAAACTTCAACGCATCAGGCTTAGTGCTTGGCTTTCCTTTTCTCCAAATTCTCAAATCCCAAAGCCCTTCATGCAACCGAATCGTTATCTTCGCTCTACACCACCCTTCTCTCTCATCCTGATCGTACACTCCAGTCCTTGGCGTTGTCCTGTGTCTTCACCTACAAGCAACGGTCGTTATCTCTGTACGAGAACAAGCTTCGCGCTCTACTGGATGAACACGCGGTGGCGGGACGAGCTAGCTTCCCTTGATATTTCGAACATTGAGCCTCAGGCTCGCCCTGAAGTCATTGGGGTGCTTGTACGGTTATTATATGGGTTGATGCTGGAAAAGAAAGGTCGCTCAAGAGGAGCAGACCGCCGCTCAGCTGTATTATCATCTCTCGCGGGATGCACCGACGATGAACTTTCTTTGCTCGTCGATTTGATGTTGCGGCCGCTCATGGCAGGGCAAGACATGAAGGCAGGTAGTGTTATCATTCAGCGGACATCGAGTGAAGCTTCGGATCGACAACTTATTGGTTTCCTCACGATGCTGGGAGGTGTACTCAAAAATCTCGGCCCGAGAGTCGTTCGCTATTGGGATGCACTCTTGGGAGCCACGATGGATATCATCGCAAAGGCGCAAGGGAGGATCGATGGGGACGAGAGTGAGGCTGACATCGGAGACGACGACGACGACGAAACCGCCCTTCCGAGTACCAAACTTGTACGCTCGATTCGGCAGCTGGGCCTCAAACGTCTTGCTGATTTTTGTCGATGTCGTGCAGAGTTTGATTTTTCACCCTATATGAAAGCTGCCTTCACCGCATTCATCTCCCTCGGATACCTCTACTCGACAAGGAGAATACCCAAGCGCCATCCGCTCTGCTTGAGCTCTTCTATGTTTGGACACAGCACAGTGACCAGGTACATTTTTTGGTCGACTACGACCGCCAGCTAATACCCAAAGTATTCAGTTGTCTGACTGCCGTCAATGTCAAACCCGCTGTAATATCGCGCGTCTTTGACATCGTGGACCATCTCATTGCGATTTCGGCAGAGAGCGATGAAGTCTCAGAAACTATTATGCAGCCAAATGTATCCATCCTTCTCTCCAGTCTCTCTGTGCTCGTTGAACGCACGAAAGGTACCTCATCTATCTCTACACCTTTAGGTCAACGGCAAATAGGGATTCTTTCTCAAATTGCCCAGTATTCAACGAACGCAGAGGAGGCTTCCACTCTTCTCGGGCTGTTTTCTCCGCTTCTTCGTAAACCCCCGAAGATAGTGCCCGAGAAAATCAAGAGTGATTTGCTCAAGATTGTTGGGCATCAGATGCACCTCATGCCTGATCTACGCGATGTAACTTCTGAGGTCTATCAGCAATTGTATCAGCTATTGTCCATGCTTTTTCAATCTCTTCGTTCGCGTGCAGCTCGGTTGAGTCTCGTTGGTGCCTTCCGTGACCTTGCCAATATCCAGGTCTCTTTACAGGACTTGGCGTCTCTGATGGAATCCTTGAACGCCTATTCAGCCAAAAGAATCAATGAGCCCGACTTTGAGCGTCGCTTGACAGCGTTTGCTCAATTAAACGATACGCTTTATGGGACATTATCGGTTTCTGATTGGCTGCCGATCCTGTACAACATGCTCGGTTTCATCCAGGATCCCGAAGAGCTGGCTATTCGCAACAACGCATCTTACTCTATGCGCCATTTTATTGATCTCGTTGCATCTCAAACTTCGGCTGAGCACGAGAAAACTTTCTCCCGGATGCTTTTCCCTGGTCTCAAGAATGGTCTGAAGTCAAGGAACGAGATGGTGCGCACGGAGATCCTTGGAGTGATCGCATATGCTGTCGCAAAGTGCCAGAACATCAGCTCGCTACAAGACATGACAGCCCTCTTGGCCGGTGGGGACGAAGAGGCGAATTTCTTCAACAATATCCATCATGTCCAGTTGCACCGTCGTTCTAGGGCACTCCGTCGACTCGCTGATCAATGTGACGAACAACCGCTGCGAAATTCCACTCTCACCGAGATTCTCATTCCCCTCATTTCCAACTACATCGTCGAAACATCCTCATTGGACCATCATCTCGTTAACGATTCCATAACTGCGACGGGGCGGCTTGCGAAACATCTATCATGGAAGTCGTATTATTCTCTGGTACAGAAGTATCTCCGTTTATCCAAGGCGAAGGACGAGAGGGAGCGTGTCTATGTGAGAACCATTGTTGCTATCCTTGAGAATTTCCCTTTCGTTATGGAAGACGAGGTTCAGGAAAGCGATGTTATTCTGAATGAGGTTGAAGATATAGATGTGGATCACAACATTGACGATGTTGAGAATGGTGGCGTTGGGGCTAAACCCCTACAAACTGCTAATAGTCGAATAGCCGATGCAGTAAACCTTCATCTCCTCCCGACCCTTTTGACCTATCTCGAGTCTCGAGATGCCACAACAGAGGATACGACACGAATCCCCATCGCTGTGGGCGTGGTCAAAGTCGCTCGCAACCTACCTTTCGCATCGGCCCAATTACAGATCACTCGGCTACTGACAACCACCAGTCAAATTTTGCGCAGTAAGTCTCAAGAGACCAGAGATTTGACTCGCGATACCCTATGCCGCATCGCGGTTGTTCTAGGCCCAGACTACTTGTCACTGATCATACGGGAATTGAGAGCAGCATTGTTACGTGGTCCTCACCTCCACGTCTTAGCAGCCACTGTGCACCATATCATTGTTCATGTAACGAAGCCGGAGTATGTGGAGAATCTGGGTGCTCTCGATGACTGTGTGCCCGATATCGCCCATGTCTCTTCGGAGGTGATCTTTGGTGAATCTGGAAAGGATGTTCAAGCGGATGGCTTCAAGACAAAGTTGCGAGAAGTTAAATCATCCTCTTCGAAAGGGCTGGACGCCCTTCATATCACTGCCAAGCATGTCACGCCTTCCAAAATCAATGCTCTTCTTTTACCCTTGCGAGCTATCATGCAGGAAACGGAATCAGTAAAAGTCATGAAATCGGTGGATGATGTACTGAAACAGATTTCGGGCGGGCTTAACTCCAACCAGCATCTCCTCCCGACAGATTTACTCTCCTTGTGCCATACGCTCATCACTCAGAACTCCCGTTTCCTACAGCAAAGTGCCACTCGTCGGAAGCATCTTGTTAAGGGTGATGCTATTGTTCAAACCAAGCGCCAAATCGCTGTTCACGATGACCATTTCGCTAATAATTCATTCCGGTAAGTTTTATCCATAGTATTCTCAGTTGAAATTGATTATCTTCGACAGGTTTGTGGTCTTTGGACTGGACTTGCTCAGTACTGCTCTCCGTCGCAACCGATTCAATTTTCAAGATTCTGCGGTTGTCTCTCGTCTGGAATCCATGATTGTGGCGGTTGGAAACACACTCTACTCCACCAGTTCTCCAGTTCTCATTTCTGGCTTAAAGACGGTGTCAGGCCTTATCAAATGTCCTTTAAAGTCTTTGGAACGCTCTCTTCCTGTGTTCATAAGACAGACACTGGACATTCTGAAACAAATCGGCAATACGGAGTCGGAAGTTGCGCAGACAGCTTTAAAGACTCTCTCTTCCATCTTCCGTGACGGGCCAGCTGTCAGTGTAAAGGAGAAAGATCTTTCCTTTCTGTTGGAAATCGTCACTCCAGATATTGAGGAACCTTCCCGTCAAAGCGCGGTATTTGCGGTACTTCGTGCCATTGTGGCAAGGAAATTCGTCGTTCCTGAGATATACGACATTATGGACCAAGTTTCCGAAATTATGGTCACGAACCAATCAGCACAGGTACAAGAACTGTGCAGAGGCGTTCTGCTACAATTTCTACTCGACTATCCTCAGGGGAAAGGTCGACTTCGAAACCAAATGACATTCCTAACCAAAAATCTGTCGTACGAGTACGAGAGTGGAAGGAAGAGTGTTATGGAACTTCTTGACGCCGTCATCTCTAAATTCCAGGTTGGCTTTGTTCAAGAGTATGCCGACTTGCTGTCTGTCGCTCTCGTCATGGTCATCGCCAATGATGATTCGTCCAAGTGCAGAGAAATGGCCGCACAGCTTGTGAAAAACCTCATCGGGCGGCTTAACGAACAAAAAAGGTCGGAAATCATGTCCCATCTCCACACATGGTCTTTGCAGCACGCTCAACCAACTCTGGTTCGTGTATCGGCGCAAGTTTATGGCTTATCGATCGATGCACTACAGAGTGAAGTAGCCCCGTTTATTTCCACTATTTTGCAAGATCTTCGAAGTCTATTAGAACACAGCGCGCAGCAACTTCAGACCACGGACTCTATGGACGTTGACCTGGGATGGCAGCTTCCATACCATTGTCTGATAACTGTGGCGAAGCTAGCAAAAGTTTTCCCCGAGCTTATAACCCAGGAAGTTATAGATTGGGCTCTTATCGTGAAACATCTGTTATTCCCTCACGCATGGGTGCGCATGGCATCTTCACGTTTGCTGGGAACTTTGTTCGGCTCCGCCGTGATACAAATACCGCCCCCATCCAGCAAGGATGCTTCCTTCTCCCCCTTGTCGGCTTCTGGTATGAGAGAGTGTGCTGCGAAGCTTTGCCAACAACTCAGAAGCGAGCACTTGGACGATTCTCTGAGTCTACAAACGGTCAAGAATCTCTTCTTCATTGGTAAATGCTACGCATCCATGCCATTCCCCGCGGACAGTGACGAAGATGTCGTTGAGGACGATGATCTTCGCGGAGCACTCGATGGCGACGATACTGCTCAGCAGAAACACCCTTTGCCGTGGATGTTCTCCAAGTTGTCATATCAAATCAGGTCCGCTCTCATCGCGAAGAGGAATCATCCTCACGGTCGAGTATGTCTTCTTCCTGATCACCCACATTGTGTACTAACAACCAACATTTTGTTAGCCTAATTGGAACTATCAGCCCTTTGCTGTGCTCCGTTGGTTTGCCGCCATGACTTCGTTTTTGGATGCCTCCACTTTAGAGCGGTTCCTCGTTCATATCCTTTCACCTATCTATCGAATTATCGAGGATGATACCATCCACGACACCAAAATGAGTACGTCTTATCTACTGTCTTGAGCCCGGGAATTTTCCTCAACTCACAATTCTAGCCGAACTCAAGGATACCGCAGTAGAGCTGCGCGATCTTTTGCAGTCAAAAGTGGGAACAACTAAATTTTCTGCAGTCTACAACCAGATTCGTCAAGGCGTCGTCGCTGTTCAGCGTGAACGTAAAGAAGCGCGTGTTCTGCAAATAGCTACGAACCCTCAAGCCGCGGCTAGTAGGAAAGCGCACAAAAACACGGTTAAAAAAGAAAGCAGGAAACGGAAGAATCAAACATTTGTGTACGTGTTTAGCTGCTCATCCGATCCTTCTTGACTTATCTGTGCTGGTTACAGCGATGGGAAAGGAAAATTGAAGAGGAGGCGCGAAGAATAATTTCTCCTCGGTTCCTTACTGATATTCTGTTTATATCCGAGTCAATCGCTATTCTAGTAGTATGGATAATGCTTATTCAAAGTACACAGTCAAACTATAACGATGGCCAGCCCGAGCTAGAGCATGCTAAAAGCAGAAACCGAAGTTGATTCGTGCCCGTGGATACACGTCCCTCTCGACAACGAGTTCGGCAAGCAACGGACCCCAGTAGACTCACAACAACTACGTGACATCCGTGTCGAAGCGGCCCCCGTCTTCCTCCTACTCGATACTTGGAAGTTGGGGCGCTCAAACGAATCAAACTGGTAAGGCTTTTTAGCAGCCTCTTTCTTTGCTGAGCTCGCCAGGTTTTACAACATTTTACATTTCAATTTGGTCACAGAAAACTCGCCGCCCACGCTGCCCTACGCTGCCCCACGCCGCCCCCTCGGAACTATACTTTCCGACCATCTTAATAAATAAATAATCCAGGGGACCCTGGGTCCTGCGAGGTCCTGCGTTGACCCAGAGTGTTGTTCGGCCCTGTTTCGCCACGCTATGTATGTCCTTGTACGTTCCGTACCGGTTTGCGCCGTTTTGGCCAATGGTATATAAAAGAGGGAACGAGGTGAGAGTGGAGGCCAACTGCTGGCTCAGTTCACCCATCCCCCAAAGGCTCTTCATATTTTTTTTTTTCCAATGCTCATCACACCACAGGTCCGTTGCTTTGGGCTCGTCTTTATCAGCATGCTCGTCTCCACTGTGCATGCAATGCCCACTCCTGCTCCTCCCACTCCTCACATTGTGGCTGATCACACCGTGGCCGATGCCCCTGATCCTCCCCGTGACCGCCGTAAATCAGAGGTGAAATTAACTTGGTAATTTTTGGTCTCGTTTATTCACGACTGCTACTAGTGGCTCTGGAAATTCCGAGTTATAGTGCTTAATCCTGATACGGACGTGGGAGTGTCTACAGACGTGAAAGCATCTACAGACGTGGAAGCATCTACAGATGTGGAAGCACCTTCTCTTATCCAACGTTTGAAACCCTTCCCTACTCTTAGCATTCAAGACAGAGCTTCGCTTACCTCGAGCATTAAGGACGCATCGGAATTAGATATCCCGGAAAAGAGTATTCGTTACTTGAACAAAGAGATCGGCTTCCGTGACCCTGGCACGACCGATAACATACATATCTTTCTGCTTGAGGCAAAAGATGGCGGTATTTGCGAGGACTTGCCATGTTTTGGGTACCGTGGAACTGTCAGGGGTCGGAAGCATACTGTGTGTGCGATTTATCAGTTAAAACAGGGAGTAACGGAGGTCAAGAAGCTCAAGAAGCTCAAGGAGCCCTCTAAGTCAAAGGGCAGCGAAAAGTCCCCGAAATCCTTGAAAGGTATGGCCGAACATGAGAGGAGAGTTGAGGCTCTGCTACAGGACTTGTTGGACGATCCGAAGGATGCTTGGTGGGTGGATGTGAAGGAAGCGATTGAACCGCTGCATGACGCGTTGCACGCAAAAGAAAAGAGAAAAAGGGAAGGCGATCGCCAGAGAGCAAAGAAGGCTGCGGCAGAGAAGGCTCTGGAGGATGCAGGTCCTGCGACACAGCCACCACCGAAGCGTCGGAAGGGTCGGCAGGCTCACGACGCGCCAGCAGAAGGTTCTGCGACACAGCCACCATCGTCAGCAGCTCAGTCTGCAGTACAGCCAGCACAACTACCGGGTCATCCATATGATTTGGCCTTTATCGTACATGGACCAGTACCAGGAGCGAAATTGCATGGTCCACAGTAATACCCGCGTAGTGTACCGGAAACAACTGTAAAAGCGTTTATCCCAACTTCTAGTGTTCTCATATATTCGATCTATACAGTACTTGGCGCGCTTTCTCAAAATTCTCATTTCTCAAGTACAAGTTTGACGCAATTCATCGTCGAATATTAGTATTACAGGTGGTTATATGCCTGGTTATCGCCTTTGCTGCCTCCGAACACCACTTTCTACACAACCCAAAAATCATTGATTTTTCCGGCCAGACTCTCCGATTGACTCTGACTATCTACCGGTACCACCGCCGTTCACTCGATTGCAGGTTTGAGGTGTTAGAGAGTGGTATCTGGGCCACGATGTTTGGCACAACGTCTCGTCTGTGAGAGACTCTGGAGTACTGCCTTTTTAGGTTCTCGTACACTGCTCGTTATCCTTGCTATTATCCCAGGTATGTAGTACTTGTTTTTATAGCATACTGGCTGATAATGTTACATACGCATATTGTCTTCACAGATGTTCCCGGTCAAGGGGATACCGTAGATTCATTGCGCGGCTCCCAAGACCATGGTCGCCGAAATTCAGAGCTCAAGTTCGAATTCCATAAATCGCATGCCATATGCCAAGGGCTTGCTAGGGCTTGCTCCGCCGGATGTATCTCTAGATAAGTCCCACCACGGCAAGGAGGAAAAGCCTGAATATGGTTTCTCGGATGAGGGCAAATCTTTTCTGTTATCTGCCATGTGATCTATTTACAACCAAAACCTCCTCAGAAATTCGAATGGGTTTTCGGAAGAACAACAAAGCGCATGACAATCTACCTCCAAACCTCCCACACAACTGTCGCTGTTTGCGTAAATCGGCCGAAGCAATTCTACATGAAGAATATCAAATGTCTTGTATCCCTTCATTAAAGTTCATTTACAGATTCGTCAAAGACGGGGGGAATCGTGTGCAAAACTTAGTACAGATGCATGTTCATCACTCCTCAGATATTCAGAATCCTTGCATACATGAAACAGCTATAAATTCCAATAGCGCATCTGCCATAAGCTCGATGATTGCTACGCGGTTGAACGCACTGTATTCTACGCTAATTATACGACGTTAAAAAAAAAACCAAACTACAATCCAAGGCTTTGTATATGTTGGGGATATCTAAGTAATGATGGGAGGGGGGGGGGGGGGGGGGAATCTAGAAAAACAGTGCAATGATAGCGAATGGCGGAAGGATGAACTTCCAATGCGAGGTAATGCAATATTGTGATACAGTTGATGTGGTAGATGAGTGACAAAAAAATGGACGCGCCTCAAGCGCAACTCTCGTTGCTTTCCCCGCTCACCAACAGCGGGCTTTTCTAAGCAAGCAGAAACCCTTACAGCTTAAGGGCCTTGACTTTCTCCCAGGTATAGTCGGGGTTACCTGAGATGAGCGTTAGTGGAAGACAGCTATTATCACAAACATTGAACATACCGAAGTGGCCGTAGCAAGCGGTCCTCTTGTAGTGAGGGCGCTGGAGATCAAGTTCGCGAACCATCACACCAGGTCGGAGGTCCCAGTTCTTGTGGATGATCTCAACGAGCTCCTCGTCGCTCTTCTTTCCGGTTCCATAGGTGTCAACATAGATAGAGAGGGGCTCAGCAACACCGATGGCGTAGGAAACCTGGACAAGCGCACGGCGAGCAAGCTTGTGGGCAACGAGGGACTTGGCTGGGGCGACTTTGAGTGAGAGATGAATGATCATAAGGGGATATTGACTCACCGATCCAACGAGCGGTGTAAGCAGCAGATCGGTCGACCTTGGACCAATCCTTGCCAGAGAAGGCTCCTCCTCCGTGAGCACCCCATCCACCGTACGAGTCGACGATGATCTTACGGCCAGTCAAGCCGGCATCACCTTGAGGTCCACCAATCACGAAACGACCGGTAGGGTTGAGCTATCACGGAATCAATCTATCAGCACAAAATTTTTTTCTACAAAAAAGATAAAACGTACATGGTATACAGTCCGCTCATCAAGGAGGTGGGCAGGGATGGTAGCCTTGACGATCTTCTGGAGAATCTCTTTTCGGAGGTCTTCGAGGGAGATGTCCTCGGTGTGCTGGGTAGAGATGACAACGGTGTCTACACGAACGGGGATGGTAGCGCCGCCATCCTTCTTGTACTCGATTGTGACTTGGGTCTTGGTGTCGGGAAGAACCCAGGGAAGAAGACCAGAACGACGGGCGTCAGCTAGGGCACGGTTGAGCTTGTGGGAAAGCACGACAGTCAGAGGCATCAGCTCCTCAGTCTCGTCGGTAGCGTAACCGAACATGATTCCCTGGTCACCAGCACCGTGGCTCTCAAGCGAGCCGTGGTCGAGACCCTGGGCGATATCGGGAGATTGCTGCTCGATCGCTACAAGAATGTTGCAGGTCTTGTAGTCGAAACCTTTTGCAGAATCGTCGTAGCCGATATCCTTGATGGTGTCACGGATGATCTTCTGGTAGTCGAGTTTTGCCTTGGTGGTGATTTCTCCAAAGACCATGATCATTCCAGTCTTGGAGGCGGTTTCGCAACCAACTTTGGACCATGGGTCCTGCTCAAGGCAAGCATCAAGCTATTTCCAAAAGGTTATTTTCACTGAAAACTAAAACCTAACATTAGACTTACGATGGCATCGGATACCTGGTCACAAATCTTGTCTGAGAGTAAAAGATGAGCACGAATGAACCCAAGCTTAAATTTTTCATACGTACCAGGGTGACCTTCACCAACGGATTCAGAGGTGAACAAGAAGTGTCCAGGAGTAAGCGCATTGTGAGCACGACCGTTGACAGACATTATGGAGATGGAGGGGAAAAAAGGGACAGATCAAGGAGAAAGGAAAGACGAAAGACGGGTAAAGAAAGAGGGAAGATGGGAAGATTAACCTTTTTATAACAACGATCAATATGGCGTGATTTGCCAATTCACACGTTCGATACCCCAAGCAAATGCGTTTTACGTATATACGTGTCTACACTGAGTACTATATACGAGAAAAGTCTTCCATATCATGACAAGCCAACACCGAGAGGATCGCTCGAGTTCGAAGCTGAATCCTGAGGTGGAGGCGAACCGACATCAACCTTTAAAGATCCAGACGAATCGGAGCGCGAGGTTACACTCGCGGGAGCCCGGAAAGTGGGATGAGAGATAGTAGGATCATTCGGAAGAGGGCTGAGAACTTTGGCCTCTTCTTCTTCCTCATTCGAAGATGGCTCGAGATTTCCCCAGGGATTATCATACGGCGAAAACGCGGATAATGCCGCTGATCTGCTGGAACTGACAGTCGTCCAAGGGTTCGGATTCCTCGCCGGAGGGAGGGCAAAAGAGGAGGAAGGTGCTGATATTGTATGAGATTCTTCTCCCCAGTTCGATAGTTTCGTCCTCGCACTCATCTCCTCAGTCCTATCTGCGGGAGGGGAAGCAGGACCGGTTCGAGTATTAAAGTCTTTGGCTACCCCGTCGTAGGCTCCCTGAACCGCTGAAAACGCAGCAGAGGCATTGGAAGATAGTTTACCCCAAACTGATTTAACACCACCACCGGCGAAAAAGTCCTGTGCTTTCGCAAGAGGTCGGGCAGATGGATAATCCGAGCTAGGTGAAGACGTGGGTCTCATTGAAAAATTCGATGAGCTCGATGGGAAGGGTCTAAAGCTCTCTACACGGGAGGGAGAAGGTGTTGAATCGAGGTTAAGATTCGCAAGCTCGGACGTAGATGCATCACTAGGATCCAGTAATAGATTGGGTACGGAATGCGAAACGGTCTGGGATGCGTATGGGGTTTTGAGAGGAGAAGGAGGCAAGGGAACGTTGGAGGGTGTGGCGACGCGATTGACTGGGTCATCTTCGGCACCGTCCACTAGAACAACTTCTGGGCGTGCAACGACAGATGCAAGACGGCCGTTCATTTCTTCATCCGTACGCCCATACAGTTCATGCCAAAAACGAACATCTTTCGGATTCGGAAACAGCACTCCCATGTCCGCACCAGGGATACGACTAGCTGGGTCATCCAGTGAAGAGTCGTAAGTTGAGTTTATATTCTGCTCCATTTCTGCAGGCGAGTTGAAAAAATCCCATACGCTGATCGTTCGTTCACAAGGAGGCGGTCCATTACCGTCTCCAATCCTTCGCTCTCTCTCGTTATTGAACAAGAACGTGCCAAACTGGCACGAGTAGAGGTGGTAGTATAGCTGGTGCAAGAATCGTTCGTTGAACTCGAAACGCTCTGGCAACTGTCTTTGTATCTGTCGAACACTTTCAAGGAATTGGTGAAAAACCGGTGATACTTCCTTGACGTGGTTCTGGCTGGCAAAACGGTTTTGCACCGAGGCTAGGAAAGCTTGAGCGGCATCTGCACCACCTCCACTACCGCTCGTCTCCGTGTTGGAAATAAAAAACTTCTCGGATGACAAGTGGCCGCTTCGATCCATAAACTTATGACCATAGGATAGCCATTCCTTCTCGATTAGAATCTCGAACCCTTTTATCGTGCGATAGAAGGGGTCAAGACAGAGTTGTGATAGCGCGGATAATTGAGATGTACGGTCCCAACCGTCAGAGCAATGAATAAGGACATGCGAAGAGTTGACATGCACATTACGCGTGATGAGGACAGTTCCTTCCAAAATGGCGGAAATGTGCCGAAGCCACCCTGAACGACGGAGGGCTCCCCTGTCAAGGACGGAGACTCCGGAAACTTGTCCAGAAAGGTCGTTGTTAATGCTAGCAAGAAGGGCGTCGGCCTCTCGTAGAGCATCGACGAGCTTTCCAAGCGACTCCCGCATGGCGTGAATGTGATCAATACCTAGGTAGATCTTCTTTGCGTCTTTGTAGTTATCCATATTTTCTGTCCCTGCTCCTTTGGCAGTGTTAGCGACCGCATTTGCGGTTGGTCGTGCATCTATGATAAGATTCGTAGTGGTAGCGCCATAGACAACGGCATTGGCATTGGAAGCTCTAGATTCCGGCGAAAAATGTGTTTGGAACACCGTCTCGATGAGCTTCTCGTCCTGGATGGACCTGTTTTGCGTGATTCCAACCATAGGTTGGCTGGACCTCGTAATGCTTGCCTGTGGTGTATGTTAAATGTGAGTAGTAGAGGGGAAGAAACGGGGTATACATAATTGGACCAATGTAGATAACTCAAGACTGGTATTCGACACTTGCTGCGGTATTTGGCCGCGTACTGCAGTGTGGTATCACTGATCTTGGTCGGTACAAGCAGCTTAGCAGGGTATGTGGGGGCGAGCTAAAGGCCCTGAGAGCCATCGGTAAGTGCATCGATAACCATCCAGCAGACTACCCACAGAGTAATCCTTGTTGATGTCTGTAAAGCGCCATGCCTTTGTACGTGTACCGACGCCCATCCGACCAAATTCCTCTCTTGGTGAATATATTGACCAGCCAGATTGAGTTGGAAGCGGCGGGTTTGGAGTGTAGAAAAAGGCGTATAGCTGGAAAACGGAAGCTATAAAGTTCATAATTGAGCAGGATTACTATAAGCAAATACTGACACGTACGAGCAACGGTGAGTTCTTTTACACTATCAAACACATCTACGGCATCTGATTCTGCTGAAAATTCCAACGAAAAGGTTTCAAATGTCCGACAGTGGAAAGTTACAGGGCATTGGCCTTGAAGTGTTTGTGGTAATCGTGTTACAAGAGAAATCAGGGGATACGGAACCTGTCATCTAACGAGTTGATTTTCAGATTAACGCAAGATTTTTGGAATGCGCACCCATAATTCCTTCTCTGCTCCTCCTTCGTATCGAAAAATGAGATGATGAGCTGTTAGATGAATGGTCCCAGTAACGTTGCACCGTTTCTCGTGCATAGAACATGTTCAACCTGTTTCCAAGTTCAGATACACAAGCGGTGAGGGTTTAACTGATGAACTGGCCTTGGAGACCCTAATTGCGTCCATATTTCTGGTTGCGAGGTAAGTAATCGTCGACAAAGTTCAATTAGACGCTCAGGCGCTGAGTCTGAGAATAATCGATAATCTCCGACAACCAGAGCAGGAAAATCTATTCATGAAGGCATTTGGGCAGAGTTGCTGAGCTGAACCCAGTCGACCGTCAAAAAAACGAGCTGGTGAAGCAGCTACTAGGGCTATGTGTACGAGGATTGATTTACCGTACGGTGGTCAAATCGAGTTTGACCATTTACAGCTTTGATTCGATAATTGGTACGAGCATCCTTTCCATTTCTCTCAAATATAGAACACAACGCCTCAAATTGAAACAGCACATCGCAACATCATATGTCCAATCATTAATTGTCGGAAGGTAGAGGGTACACGGTACACAGTACGACGATGTAACAATTAATAAACTAACCAGAGTACTAACCTCATGAGCTAAACTAAGGTCCACTTGCTCTACCGAAGCAAAAAAGAAAAAAGGAGTCCGTAACTGCGGCTAGTTCATCCCTACTGAAGCATTTTACAGAGCCAATCCAGCAACGAGACCGAGAACAGCGAGCACGCTGAATGAGCTTCCGGCCATCAGTTGCATGGCACCGCTAGGGGATGAGGTCTGGCTAGAGGGAGCTCCAGTTGTAGATCCAGTAGAACTTGCGCTACCAGCGGTGGCCGCGGAGAGAGCTGTCTCTGAAGCACTGCCGGAAACAGAAAGAGCAGTTTCGGTCGCGCCAGCTGAGCCAGAGAGAATGGAGCCTGATGGGTTCGAGGGTCCAGTTCCGTTAGTTGCTATGGCAGCCGCCTGGAAGGTTGAGAAGTTCTTTGCTGCTGTGGGGTTAATCGCAAAGACCTAACTAGCAGTCAATATCATTGGTAACAAGTCTAATGAGAATACTGACCATTCCACTTTGACAGTGAGTGCTGGTAGCTGTAACCTGAGAGCAGAAGAACCACAAAGGAGCTGCGAATTGGAATAAATTTCTGGGTGGTGGGCAGTCAAAAAAAAAAAATCTCACCTGAAACATCCTCGACTAGGTGGAAAAACAGAGATATTTAGCAAATGAGGTCTCCCTAAGCACGATTGACTATACCTGTTATGGTCCTAGAAGGTGCTAGCGTGAGCTCAATCACTAAAGCACCCAAGACAAGATACGCACCATGTGGGGAATGTAGAAGCAGTAGGATCCGATACATTCTGGAAACCCGAGCTGACACCGGCGGCAGTGCAAGGGGCAGTAAAGGTAGATTGGACGACAGACTGTAAATATCGAATCAGCAAAAGAAGGAAACCTCGACCTCATGAACTAACGTGGTTCTTGGACACACTAGAATAACTTTATTAGCCACTGATCTTCGTTTATATCATGGAACTTACAATTGGAAGTTGACTGTGTCGTTAGGCTGAACACCAGTTATGTTGTTGGGGTTGAACGCGAGCTCGTTGTTGGCTCCAACCTGTACGTTGAAGACGGCAGCCTTGACAGAGGCAGCAGCAGAGACGATGGCAGCGGCAGTGGAGAAACGCATTTTTGCAAGGTAGTGGTAGTGAAGTGGAGGGAGTTTGGTATTTAGCGTTAAAGAAGGACCAGGAGCCTATGAAAGAATGCATGAATGAGTATAGAGTGAAATTCTTCCGCCAAAGACGACGTACACTGCTCGGAAAGACAACTAGGAGGACTGGAAAATGAGGGGACGAACGAAAGAACCTGGGGAGAAAAAATGTCTACCTTGATCTTTTATATCAGCTACTTTCATCAGTTAATGTTGAAGTAGCCATGACAACTTTTGAGTATCCGGTAGACTGGACTCAATTCCATTGGCTCTTAGGCTAGATTCATGCCCTGATGATTGTTCGCAAATTGTTCGCGTAGAGTTCGTATGCCAGTATTCATCAGATTATGGGATCTCGACGTGGTCTTCAACACCGCCCGTTCCTGTGTTCCAAGCGGTGTAGGGCTGAAAATTATTATTGACCGTAGTATTTACACCATTTCCGAAGAAATTAGATGGTGAAGCGGGAGTCAAATGGGAGGGGGAAAACAGGGGGAAACTGTCCCCACTCAACGGGGCTGCAACCATCAATGATGAACGAATATCTGGCGACAGAACCTGGCATTGTGTACGACAGCTCGGAGGAGTCGTCAAGTTACCGAGCCGGCGCTAAACTTCAAAGCTTCGTTAATCATTTACCACAACCAGTCGCCACAACGGTACACAATGTTCTCATTAACGGAAGTTCTTGTACTAAATTTAGTACTCAAGCTCAAGCGCCAAATGTGTCCAACAAATCATCCTGTGCAATACCGATATCTCCCATCTTGTTTCGATAAACTGCCAACTAAAATCATTGATCCATCCTCATCATCGCTGTCCACCTCTGTCCACCCACACACCCTAGGACATGATCATCTGTGCTCTCTCCAACTTGACTATTTCTGATCAAGTCGTACGAGTACTTGGGCGCGCCCTTCAACAAATTCGAGGAAACCTAACGCCACCTTCAAATCTGGCATGGAGGAGCTTTTCTGGTGAAATCTGTTTGTTTCAAGGAATGGCTGTTTCACCCTGGAGCTGGACCTGAGCTTTACGTGTACACGCAGCGAACTGCCGATCGTTGATCCAGCGACTGATTCCCGTACGCAAGGAGGAGCTCAACACGTAGAAGAGTAGAGCACTAGCACTGCAAGATAGAGACCAAAGTTTGCCGACACAGTGCCTAGGCCTCAACGATCTGAGTCGGCTTGAATGTTGGTGATAACGATGAAAGAGTTGCCAGAGGAACAGCGCTTTATGCAGTGTAGTAGGCTGTAGTAAGCTAATTATGAAGGGGCTACCGGCTATCTCTTGGATAGCAGTTTTTGTATTGGTACTAGTAGAACTCCTTATCGGAGAACGGCTCGGCTCACGGGTTCTCGCTCCAAAGTTGACTCGATGAGGGCCAGGTGACTTTTGAACACAATTCGGGAATCCGAACCTGCCTTGAGGCAGCCATGTCGTCGTACGAACCACTCCCAACGAACGACGACGTTAAGAGCTATGTGCTCAATGAACGCTCAAATTATGAGATTCAACCCGTAGGCGTTTTAGACTTGGCCTACTTACCCTTTTCGCGACTATCACGCTTTTCGTTTTCTTCCTGGCATCAGGCCCGGATGAAGCGATACCAAACGACAATCATAATGAACAAGTTCATTTAGCAAAATGTGCTCGCCCCCTTCCTTTCTCCGCCAATCCTCCCGCGGCCGTAAACCTTTGGGCATCCCTTTCGGTTCCGGAAATTTCAGCAATTCAAAGCTGGCTGGAGGCTCCAGAAAGAGATCTCAATCTCACCCGAGCATCTAATGCAGCTCTTTCGGATAATATCATCGCTCACATTGAAACCTATTATCCTCCTAAGGCAGAAGCTCTAGCGTATCTCGATGGGGCTTCCGCGCCGGATAAATTTGCTCGTGTCACGATTCAGCACGGAGGGCAGGAAACTCCTGTTATCCGCAACTATCTTGTTGGACCACTTCCGGTTAGCGATCAAACTACTATCGAGCGTTTGACTGGAATCTATCATGAAAGTGATATCCCATTCAATGCGCGATTGTTCGATTACTTTGTAGAGGTTCGAAGTCTTTCCAAGATAGTTACTCCTGAACTCTCGGATGCTTTGGAAGTAAGTCTTTCTTTATACGCGTGATAGCAAAATACTGGACTCGAATGGCCTTTTTCAGGATCTATTCGGAGCTACGATGCGAGGCTATGAGGTCTGTGCTGAGATACGTAAAGTTACGAAAATAATCTCATCCCTTGTTTGTATATTCAGAATGATACGCTGATTGTGTCCGCTAGTGGACCATTCAGCTTCGACGGAACAACGAGAAAGACCTGGCTATCATTCCGACGGAATGTCGCCGGCGCATGGCTTCATCCAATAAACTTTTGGCAGTATGTCGATTTTTCGGGAACGGATCTTTCGTTATGGAAAACTTCCAAAGTGAAATATTCTAGCACAAGCGGTGGCGAGGTTCTATCACTAACATCTCTTATAGGTGGTGTACAATCACCAAATTTTTGCATCAAATGCAGAATTTCTTGAATCGTACCGCAATGGCACTCTTGTTCGTTCTCCCAAACAACCCGACACGCAGGATTACTCTTGGACATCCCGCAAGCGTGTCGGTGAACCCCGGGATCTTGACCACCTTCCTGGGCCTCGGTCCGTCTCGTTTGCTGGGTTGAGATTCAGAGTTGATCGCGCGCGCCAATACGTATCCTGGATGGGCTGGAGTATGTATCTGGGATTTGATAGGGACATGGGATTGAGCCTCTGGGATATCAATATGAAAGGAGAACGAATTATATACCAGGCGCGT
The DNA here is from genome assembly GCA_015501585.1 of Rhodocollybia butyracea. Classification (NCBI taxonomy): domain Eukaryota; kingdom Fungi; phylum Basidiomycota; class Agaricomycetes; order Agaricales; family Omphalotaceae; genus Rhodocollybia; species Rhodocollybia butyracea. Next base: position 52,054 of record JADNRY010000232.1, read on the forward strand.
ATGAGTTTGCTTCGACTTTTAACCTTCCTGATACCCCTTCTATGTAGCTTGCACCTCAGGAAGCCATGGCTCAATATGGTACGGAATTTTGATATCTATTCATTTACCTTAACCCATCAATCGTAAATCTAGCTGGGAATGATCCTATGCAGCAGAGCTCTGCATGGCAGGACCGTCACTTTGGTATGGGCTTGGCCGTACGGAACATGCTTCCCGGATATGACTGTCCTCACGAGGCAGTATACCTTCCTGCTACGACATTCTCTCCTCTTGGGACCGTCGTTGTCGACAGGGCTGTCTGTATCTTCGAGCAAGACAGTGGGAGACCTGTATCACGACACACTGGCTATATGGAAGGCGAGTTTGGTGCAGTCAAAGGATATGTATTGACCGTGAGGAGTATTTCTGTGGTTGGAAAGTGAGTCGAGTCTCTCTTCAGACGATGCTAGAGTTGATTGGTTCTTGGTGCAGTTACGACTATGGTGCGTTGACAACCTGCATACTTCACAGATTTTGACACGTCTACAATGATCCGTACGATCCAGTGGTAAGTATTCGTTTAATTTTAGTTGCTCAGGCTGTGACTGAAAAAGTCCAGTTCGACTACATGTTCCATATCGACGGCACCATAGAAGTACGTGTCTCAGCTTCTGGCTATCTCCAAGGCGGTTACTGGGAGCCACTATTACAAGAGGGATATGGCGGGAAGATTCGAGACGCATCTAGTGAGTGGGTCTGGAGAAATCACAACAAAATGTCGCTTAACATATCCAGTGGGGAACTTACACGATCATGTAATAAACTACAAGTATGTACCGGTTGCTCTCCTTCACGCACTTCTAACCCCATCCGCAGAGTCGATCTAGACATAGCCGGTCTAGAAAACAGTCTACTGCAGACCTCAACCATTCAAGAAACTGTCACCGAGCCCTGGTTCGATGATGATGATGAATGGGGCAACACGGTTATCCAACAGAAAATCATCAAGCGTATCATCGACACGGAGGATGAAGCACTATTGAATTACCCTACGAATTTCCAAGGCCATTACTCTATTGTGAATCAAAACAGGACTAACGCGTGGGGTGTACCCCGAGGATATGCAATTCATGGCGGATATTCTCCCATTCATAACGTGAGCAGTGCTTCTCAATCATATCTCATTGATTACAGTAAAACGATAGACTGTGGTTGGCTCTCGCCGCCTTCTCAATAACGCAAACTGGGCAAGGTATAATTTGGCCGTCTCTCTTCGCAAGGAGAGTGAGCCTTCCTCGAGCTCAATGTGGAATATGAATCTCCCTGGAAAACCTACCGTCGACTTTCACAAGTTTTTTAACGGGGAAAACATTACACAGGATGATCTCGTCGTGTGGATCAATGTCGGAACTCATCATCTGGTTTGTTGTTCTTGTTTAAAGCAGGACTTTCGGAATGTTTACTGTACTTTCAGCCTCAGGCAGAGGATTCGCCCAATACCAAAACCACAGTGGCGATGTCTAGGTGCGCTGTCCTCCTGTAGCATGGGCCCCTAGATTCTAACTGTACCCTAGCTTCCTCCTGACACCTCTCAACTATTTCGACTCCGATATTTCCTTGGACTCAGTCAACGCTATCTTACTGCATCCGCCATCTAAGCCTGGAGAAAACTGGGGTTTCGATGATTACGGTGTCAACCAAGGTCATACTTGTCTTCCGGAGACACCGCCTCCGTTCGAGTATCTTGATCCGAAGGTGTATGGTGCTGACGGTCAACTAAAAGAAGCGGGAGGGGTCGAAGAAATGAGGAAGGTGGCGGAATCGTATCATCGGATAAAGTTTGAACTGTGACTCTGCTCATGCTCAAGTTTTTGAGTGACAGCATAACAAAGATGCCGTTTCAAGACCCAAACGTACCAATGAGTGGCAACGATCTTTTTTACCGTGCTTTTGTCACGACCCGAACGCTTTGTCTCTGAGATAAAAAAAGAAAGTTCAGTACAATGATACCACATCGATCCTACAGACAATTTTTAAGCCGGAAGACCCTTGTGTAATGCTCATGCTTGTTTTCGAATTATCTTCAGCTCCAAATGTAGGTTCATCACTGCAGGGTGACTGGCAAAATGGTGCCTGAATGGCTTGATCTAAGGGACAGATTAGCAGCCTTGCAGTAGCCTTGCTCGGAGTTCCCCCTCCCCTCCCCTCCCCCAAGTCCATAGTTGATTGGTAAAGTAAGATCTCATCAAATGGAAGAAGAAAAACATTATATGTGCAAGAGTACATGGGAGTATACTAAGGTATACTATCGAAACTGTCGGTCGAGGAGTAAACTCGATCCAGTCCCTGCTGCCTAGTTGTGAGTTGATATCACTTCCTCGGCTTCGCTGACATCTTCAATGATAGAGCTTCATCAAAGTGCAGAAAAGTATTGGCTTGAGTCTAGTAGTCAAGGGGGCATACTACAGTGGCCGCTAAAAGTTAAAACTGATGTCACCCCCCAAATCGGGAAGGCAGCTCCGCAAGCCGAGTGTTAGCAAAGGTACTGGGTTTCGTACTTTTATTGTACTTTTATCAATATAATCAAGTTACTTTATTTTCACATACTTGACAGGTACTTGACAGGTACTTGATGCCATACTTCGGCAGAGTACTTGAGTACTGGATGTACTAATAGCATGTTATACCTCTCCTTTTGCACACCTCGGACTGTGTTTATATAAGCTCACCACCACTGATGTCGAGCTTCATGCATGTCTATGCACGAAACTTGTCATATTATCTAAGTATCTCTGCAGTATATAGCTACATAAATTGAAGTCTCACACTGAACACCATACATATGAGCTCATTTCAATATAAGTAGAATTTGGTTTTGATATACAATTCTGAAGGTAGATATAGAAAAAAAAAAAAACTCTGCCTCTGCCTTGACCTCTACCTCTTCTTCCTTTATTTGTTAGCTAGGACCATGAATTCCCTCACCAAAATGGTATGGCCAGTATGCCATGTTAGAAGCAACAAAGTAAGTAAACGCCATAGCCGGGATAAAAGCATTGATTTGGGATTCTAAGAAGGGCTTGTGGTGCAAACAAAGACCTGGGAGGTGGAAACGGGGCGGTACCACCTGCAGCCAGAAAGTCGGCACCGTTGGGGTTGAGTTGAGCTCAGCCAACATCTGTTCAACTATCATTGGGCGCCTTTTCCTTGAGAAGAGGCTCTTCAGCCAATTCAGCAAGTTGGAAGTCGCGAAAACGGCTACTAGGAACGGTAGTATTGCTAGCTGCGTAGTGGCGGAGGTGGATGTCAATGGTCAAGATCAAAATCGGCTGTGTCCCAACTGGCTAGTCGATTGTGCGCAGAAGTAGACGCCAAGAGCCAACTTGAAGATCATGGATATCAGCATGATGTCTGCATCAATAATAAGATATGACTTGATTCTATCACATTCTGAGTGTACGTCGTCATTTTTGCGTCTAATTATGTACATACAGCTTGTAGAAAGTAAGTTACATAGCACTAATGAGCTACTTGAGGGTACAAAGTATGTGTGATAGTGGTAAGGACGGAACGGGAAACTGGGTGGAGCAGTGTGCTGGGAGCACTGTTGTTCTGAGCACCTGATCTGGGAAGCGAGCATCATGCTCTGACTTTTTTTCAACATTTTTTCGGTCCATAGATTTGCTATCTGGGCTGTGCACGTTTGCAATGGCCCCATAAGTGTACTTGACCAGTACTTGGCGGGTACTTGGCCGCATCAATAAATTCAAACTCCGCTACTTGGGAACTTCTTGACATGTAATGCTGACATGTTATTTTGTTACCCTCGATGCTCTACATAATCAATTAGGGTGCTTGAAGGTTACTACGATTAGGCCAGGCTTGCTCAAGCTTAAGAATTGCAAAATTATAGGAAATACATCACAATCATCAATATAAGTACCTAAGTAGCCAAGTACCATCAAAGTACACTAAGTTACTTTGTCGTACTTGTACGTGACAAAGTAACTTAAGTACCTTAAGTACCTTTAAAGTACCTTTTGTAAGGACAAGTACGAAGATTTAAAGTCCGACAAGTACCTTTGTCACCCACCCCGCAAGCCTGTTCAACTCTGTTCGAGCTCATCAAACCGACGTTGAAACAGTAGCAGCATTGTATATACATGGATTTTTTTACTTTAAACTATGTAGCTGACCATAATACATCCTAAAACATTGTATCGACGCAGTAAAATGAAGTTTCGTCTACTCCGGAGCTACTTTCCCGATTTGGGGGGTGACATCAGTACTGTTGGTCACGGTGCCAGATTGTCGTGCTCCTCTGTGTTCACTAAGCACTTTCCAAATTCTTCTCTCTGGTCTTCATGTCTAGATCTCCTCTAGCTCATAAGTACTATGGAGGCAATTGCTCAATGTGTTTGTGGCATCAAATACTTATAATAATTATGTAGTGCTTCAGTATGATCAAAAATACTTATCGCACTGGAATCAGGACTCATGATGCCATTTGTAACACCTTGCAAAGCATCCGAAGCATCTCCAAAGCAATGAACACCAATCGGAGTGGCACAGAAATACATACAATGCCGTTTAAAGTCTAGGTAGCGCCGTTTCTAGGGTCTTTTACGACTGGCACCTCTTCTTTTTGATGGGATCTTACTCTACCAATCGACTTGTCCCTCGTTCCCCTTCACTTTCCGGTACTAAGTAACTACCATGCTGCATGCCACATCATACGGATGGTCAGTATTAGATCGGTGCTGCGATACTTAAGGGACAGGCGGAGAGTTTTGCAACCTAAGTATGTTTCTTATTACCGCTATTTTCATCGGTTGCTTCCTGGAGGTTCTGGTTTATGGTGAGTTTTTTCTTGATATATGTACATTTTGCGACTCTCATATCTTGCCTTGAGTATCTAGGTGCTTATGTAGCAACTTTTATCAGACATGTCCAAATTCTAGTGTCACGCCGGAGAAAGCTGCCCCCAAGAACATTCATATATCTTTCAACAGCAAGTGTTCTGCTTTTTGTGCTTGCGACTGTAGTATGCAATTTGGACAATCCAAGGAATAAAAGCTAATGGAATATTTGTGCAGTCTGTTGTAACTGTTCTTATCTTCACCACGAATATCTTTAAAACCCCAACTGAGCCTATTGATTTCTCGGGGTATGGTAGAAAGTACAACATCGTCAGTGGATGTAATTTGTTCTCTCTGATGGTTGCAGATGCATTTTTGGTCCGCTGGATAGTTCCTCGTGTACAGTGTTGCATACTTACATACTCAATCCGATGTAGCTCTATCGCTCGTATATCCTCTACAACTCTCGTCTTCGTGCTGTTGCCCTTCCTTTATTGGTGTTCATGGTCGAATGCGGTACGTCTGTTTGAACTGTGTTCCACTCTGTGCTGAAATTTATTGGAAGGCACCATAATATGGGCTACAATCGCCCTCTCTCAGGAAAATGACGGGGACTCAGACCCCTGGACTGATCGTCCGCAAAAATTGACTCTTGCTGAAACCATCTTTGGCTTCATTTCAGTTACCGTGAATGTGATGTGTACCAGTAATGACATCTCCCTACTCCTTTGAGGAACATGATGACTTATTAGGAGGGTCAAAAGGTCTTATTATTGCCTGTATGTGGCGCTCCCACCGTCGACTGTTGGCCACAGGTATAGCACCCAATCTGCAGCCTAGCGCCTATGCTCAAGTCGGCGCTATCATTATTAATTCTGGTATGTGCCAGAACACTCTGGCTCTCGTCCCTTGATTGAAATAACACTTATTAGCTGCAATCAATCTTGTTTGGTTGTTCAGTGTCTTTGCGACCTCGAGTATCTCATCACTTGTGTATGAGGTGTTTACTGCTCCGGTTAGTCTCAAGGTTGAATTAGTAAGCTATTACAGCTTTGTGAGGTACTGACTACCATCCTAGTTGGCTTGTGTCACCGTAGGTTGAGTTATATGCCGTGTTAGTAGATGCTAATCTGCTCATTAGGCCTTGATAGTAAGACATTCAATTGAGTTAACAAGTTCACAATAAGGTTCTGACCTCAGCTCAGTTTTCCACAATCATTGTCAGCGCTTCAAGACCACCTTCGTCAGAGTTATCCATCCTCGTTTCCACTGTACCAATACCAGACTTTCCTGAAGATTTTGTGCCATCCAATGCTACAACGAAATTATCAGCGGACAATAGGTTGGAGGCTAGTTTCCAGCTGGTGGAATCATCAAGTTCCCTGGACCCTGGACAAATAATGGAGCACTTATAGTTGATAGATGTAATAGATAGAGTTGGAGCCACGAAGAGTCCTGAAGCATGATTGTTCAAGATCATCCACAGTAGTACTTGTTTGTTATTGCAGTGAGTGGCAGCCTGAGTCTGAGGCGATGTCGAACAGCTATTTGCCAGGTATCCTGTCTATTTGCATCTGTGTGAGTAGCCCAAGAGTAGCCTTAGTGTTATCATGTAACATTTTAGTGGTGATCTCCGATCCATAATGTTGAAGGAGAAACCTCGGGCCAAGGAGTCCCGCCCCCCGCCTTGAAGCGGATGGAACGCGGTTTACCCCACTGGCAGCGAGTATCTTTATTTAACCTTACTTTTTCGTTTATCCGAGTACCTAAGTCCTACTTATATACTGGACATCTTGTCCTTATGAGTCCTTATGACCCTCAGTCGCTTGTATTCATACACTTCTGAGGGTAAGTTGTCTTCATCTATTAATCTGTGAAACCTATACTTACGCTCATGCATGTAGCTATTACTTATACTCAATTATACTGTTTCACAGGTGTTTACTTATTCAATACGAGTCGTTTGTATCCGTACACTTCTGAGGCTATTACTTATTGGGTGAGCAAAGCAAAACCCTTTGTTAGGCGTGCCCACTGCCGTTGTGAACGAGCACAGCCACAACGAACGGAGGTCAAAATGCTTTGACCGGCCAAAGCGAGCGGAGCGCCCGAGCTGCCTGGGCCCTGACCCCATCGCTCACCCACCCTGTATCGACTGAGCTTGATGTGAGTTTGACTTACCTTAACATTATCGATAAAAATTTTTCAAGCTGTGGATTGGGCTTGAAAATAAAACCAATCTTGAAACTATCAGCGCAAGTATCAGCGATCAGAGCTAAAGCTTGGCCACAACCGCCTATGCCATCCGTCCGGCAGTGTGCTAATGGGCCTAGTTCACTATTCCGCATTCAAGTTGTAGATTGGTAGCCGACACTACTCAACTTCGGTATTTCAGCTTTTCCGAGTAGGCAAGGTGTCCAGGCTTCCCTGCCCGGTCATTCAAATCTTGTTCTTCAGTTTCTCGTGCCACTTCGACACAACTCCGACATTGGCAAAAGGTCAGTCGGCTAGTGGAAGCCATTAGGCTTGTCTCCCAAAGGCAGACTCCAAAACCTCGTGAGTGACACTACGAGTCGAAGTATGCCAGTCAGAACTGTATTACAGTGCCCAACAGCCTCGGCTCCTCTTAAGGGCGATAAGGTTTAGGACAAGTGTATTCTGGCACGAAGAGAGAACCGATAGGTAAATAGAATAGAATACAGTGTCCTTGTAACTCACCTGGCACGAAGAGAGAACCGATAGGGGCTCTTCTTCGGGTCAGGATGATTAATGAAGTAATAATGTCCGATTAGGAAAGTAAAAGGATGCTTTGGCCTAAGGCGTCTGATCAACCTCTAACACCCCCCCTTGAGTAGCATCTAGGCTAAGCAATTTAACCCATTGGTTGTGCATTGTCCTGTGGAGGGGTTTCGTGAAAATGTCGGCAACATTTTCCTTGTTTGATACATTGACGACGTCGACGAGGCGTTTGACTATACAGTCGCGGATAAAGTGTTCACGAATGGATATGTGTTTCATCTTGCTGTGAGCATGGAGGTCGTGTGTACACGCAACCGTTCCTTGGTTATCGCAAAATAAGGAAGTGGGGGCTTGTTGAGGGAAGCCGAGTTCTGCGAAGAAGTTTCTGAACCAAAGGATGTCTTTGGCGCAGTGAGTCGTAGCAAGATATTCTGCCTCACATGAGGATAGAGCAACGACAGACTGTTGTTTGGAACTCCATGATAGTGGGGAGCCGTTCATGAGGATAATGAACCCAGAGACTGATTTTCTGTCGTCGCCCATTCCCCAGTCAGAGTCAGATAGGGCACGGAATAGAGGGTAACGTAGTTTGTTTCTTCTGAGCCACAGAGAGTAGAAGATAGTTCCTTTGAGGTAGCGAAGCAGGTGTTTTGCTGCAACAATGTGGACAGGCCCATAGTTGGACATAAACCTTGCCAACTCTCGTACTGTATATGCGATATCGGGCCTGGAACAAGTACAGAGATACATGGCTTTACCAACAACCGCGGTATAGGGGAAAGCCCTGACTTTCGCTCTGTTATCTGGCGTGAGTTCTTCGGTCGAAGGAAAGAGACGAACACCAGGGTCCATGGGAGTCGAGACTGGTTTAGAGTTCTCGAACCCAAACTCACGAAGGATGGATTCCGTATATGCGAGCTGGTCTAGTCTAATGGTTCTGTTGCTTCTGTCACAGGTGATTCCGCAACCAAGGTGGAAAGTGGGTTCACCGTTGTCAGTGATGTCAAAGAGGGAGCTGAGCTGTTGTATGACTTTGTCAGATTCGGATGCAGGTTTGGAACCGATAAGCATGTTGTCGACACTAGTTGTAATAATGGATCTATTGTCACCTTCGTAACGAACATAGACACTCCAGTCCGACTCCGTCCTTTTGAACCCGATGGATTCAAGCTTGGCGTTGAGCTCAAGATACCATTGCCTTCCCGATTGCTTCAGGCCATATGTCCTTTTCACAACCGCCAGAAACCAGAACCAGTATTTGTCGGCTTCTTCATGTAAATTTCTTCGTCGAGTGGACCATTGAGGTATGCGGTTTTGACGTTGATTTGGCGAAGCTCCATATCATGTTCCGCTACAATTGTGAGGACAGTCCGTATAGATTCCCATCTGGCTACAGGCGCAAAGGTGTAATTATAGTCCTGACCTGGAATCTGGGTGAAGCCCTTTGCTACGAGTCGAGCTTTGAATCTGGAGATCAATCCATCACGGTCCCTCTTTATGCGGAGCACCCATTTACACCCAACCGGTTTGCGGTTCGGAGGCACATCATCGACTTCCTCGTAGACTCCTTTTGCCTTCAATGATTCAAGTTCTTCGTATATGGCAGCAAGCCAGTACGACCAGTAGATTGACGATTTGGCGTGTTGGATGGAAAGGGGGTCTTTTTCAGACGAATCATTGATGGGGTCATGGAGGGCTGCACCTGCAAAGGTTTCTACATCGACAAAGGCTTGAGCTAGTGGTTGGAGGTCGCTTGTATTACACTCTACTTCGATTTCTCGGCTGTCTGGAGAGTTAAGTAAATTCAGGAGAACTGTATTTTGCCCCCCCTTTTCCGGACGAGTGGTGATGAAGTTTGCGCGGTAGTGGGCGGGTAATTGCCTCGCTTGCTCGGAGCGTTTTGGACAAGGGTTGTCCGTGTCAAGCATATGGTAGTCGCCATCAGCGTCTTTTTCCTCGATGCATTGCTCTTCTCTAGAACTTTCAGTCTGAGAAGAACGTCTGCAGAGTAGGGTTAGTTAGGGTTTTAGAGAGTGCGTCAAAGCGTACTCTTTAAGCTCAATGCGTTCTCAATCTGTAAGACTTTCAATAGTCTCAGAAGAAGGGCTGCAGAGTAAAATGAGATAGGGTTTTAGGAAGGGACGAAGTAATGTACCCTTGCTCATCTTCACGGAAGTCGGTCTCTGAAGGTGCCATTTCTTCGGAGAGAGAACTAACAGGAAGCAAAATTTTAGGGTTTTGTTAAAGGAAGGTAGCGAGACGATGTACGTACTCATCATGACCTTCAAGTAGGGTTTCTCGTTCTTCCAGCAAACGAATATCATTGTTGAAGGAAGGTATAGATTGTAAATGGAGATCGGCCCAGAGGATCTCTGATAGTGGAGGGGACGGCAGTTGTGACGGGAATCCATGGAATTCAATGTCTCGACAAGCTCTGATAGTTCTAGATTCGGGAAACCAAATTAGGTACCCTTTTGAATCTGGCAAGTATCCAACGAATCTCCCTTGTTCACCTCGCGGAACAGTTTTGTTCAAATAATCTGAGGTTGTTTTCCGGGAGGTAACGAGAGCGCCAAAAGGGCGGAGGTGAGAGAGGTCTGGTTTCTTTCGAAACCAGCCATAGAACGGAGTAAGTTTGTCGGATAGGGAAGCATGTGGAACTCTGTTTTTGATATGTGCGCCGGTTTGCGTGCTCAGCGGCCAGAACCATGCTGAAAGACCACAGTCTACTAACATTGCTCGGGACATTCTCTCCAGAATCTGGTTAACTCTTTTGGCGACTCCGTTTTGCTGAGAGGCATCAGGGACGGTTTTTTTCGTAGGTTATACCTTCTTTTGCGCAGTATTCTCGAAAAGCACCTTCGGTGAGTTCACCGGCGTTGTCGACGCGTAGAAAGATGATTTGGTAGCCTAGTTGTTTTTCTGCCACAGTGCGGAATTGGATAAAGCATTTAAGTGCATCGGATCTCGATTTTAGAAAGAAAACAATAATAAAACGTGAGTAGTCATCAACGAAGGTGATAAAGTATCTGAAGTTGCCGTATCCGAGAGGGAGGGGACCACAGATATCAGAATGGACACGGAATAATGGACGTGTTGCACGGTTGGTTGATACATGGGGAAATTTGAGTCGTTTGATGTTGGCAAGGGCACAAATTTGACAGTTGACGACTCACACGCTGTCAATATTTGACGGGAGTCCAGTCGTGGAGTCCCGTAGCCCTTTAACGTCTATATGGCCCATTAGACAGTGGTAAAACCCAGGCGTCTATTCGCCTCAGTTTCTCCATCAGGACCAAACATTGCCGTGATTGAAGGCACCATTGATGCAATCAGTGTTGATTGCGGAGATGTTGGAGGCGGAATGGGGATAACGTTCATCTGGTACAGATCTCGTACAATGTCTCCGCTAGCAAAGGGCTCGTTATTTGAAGTTAGGTAAGTGATAATACCTTTGCCAGTCGAGGTTTTTACACCCTTTCTGTCTAGTCTAGAGCCCAATATGAGATTGCATCGCGCTGTAGGAATATGAAGAACGTTGGAGATTGAGAAAGGTCTGATGTTTTGGTTATGTTCCGCATTGAGGACAATTTTCCCTTTTCCTACTGCTGCAGCAGACAGTGGAGCCGAACCCAAAGACGTCAAGGGGCGATTCAAAAGGAGTATAATCATGAAAGAGATTTCTGTCATGGAATATATGGCGGGATGCACCAGTGTCGTGGTTGATGCTGGCATCTTTCATGGTGTCTCCACTGAGTGCAATCATGTTAATGACTATTTCTTCGTTGATATTTACATCGTCGTCGTCGTCTGTGAATGCTGGAACTTCCACCATGTATAAAAGGGGATTCAAGACCTGATTGACTTCTCTTTTGCCATTGTTCGAGGTTTGAGCTGTCCCAGCGAAACAGCTTCCTGGTTCATCTGTTTGGACTTCTTTAAGCTGTTTCCGACGGCAAGAAAGGCGTTCCTTGAGTGAAAGGTGGACATCCTTTTTTCCAGAGTAGCGAGGTGGGTATTTCCCTTGCATTCCCCCTTTAAACGCAAAGCATTCTGTAGAAGTATGACCGACGGGGGTTTCACAATAGGGATTGTCACAGAACAAGTGACTACAAAAGTTTCTAGACTGGTTAGGACTGTATGGAACCGAGCGACAATCTGCACGGTTTTGCTTGCGATTCGTCGTTGAGGGACCAGCGCTAATGCGCTGTTGAAGAGGTACTGTCAAGTATGCATTGGGAACGGCATCTGTTACTGCTTTGGACCTTTTGCGGTTGACAATAGCATTGACTTAAACAATGGAAGGTGCGATTCCTCTATTAACTTCTTCTTCTTTGAGCTCCTGAATAACAAAAGCTGAAGAAATTGGATGCCCGTTGGATGCGCCTTTTCTCAACTTCTTCAAGAGACGATTGCGACAGAAGGCCCAGTCTTTATTCAGTGTCATTAGCATGATGAGGTGACTTGCAAATTCTGTGTCTGGCATGATGCCTGGGCTGATATCTCAAAGTTTGTTATAGAGCTCGACCATAGTTTCCCTCCAGTTAACAGGGTTGTCATCAATACCACATCTATTCCCAATGATTTCATGGTTAATTGCAATACCTGTAGCGTTGTTGGAAGGTTCGAATTCTTCTTCGAGAGCTATCCAGGCGTCGCAAGCGGATTTGCAGTCGCGGACGACATGTCCTCTGCCGTTAGGGACCGCTTTTGCGATGATAGCGAGTATCTTCTTGTCAGTGGTAAACCAAGGTTGAGCATCGATTTTGGCTTGTGCAACGTCGTCTTTGTTCCCAGGAATCGTTGCTCGGATAGGATTGTGGTAAACCAAGGTTGAGCATCGATTTTGGCTTGTGCAACGTCGTCTTCGTTCCCAGGAATCGTTGCTCGGATAGGATTGCCGTAGTCGTCGATAGCCTGAAGTATCTGTGTTTGTACTAGAGCAGGAATGTTCGGCGGATCATATTCTGGGCCTTCAATGTGACACCAGAAATCTGCCGCGATGAGTTCAAACTTGGATTTTTGTCTGAACTCGCTATAGTTGTTAGTGCCATCGCTGTTAATTTTGATAGGCGTGAGTTTGAGACGATAGAAATTCTTCTCGTCGTTCGTTTCATCCATTTCGTTGCTCATTGGTGTTAGGAGTTGTTATTGTTATGCAGTGAATTTAAAGAGCAATGGGGCCCATAACCTCTTAAGGGCAATAAGGTTTAGGACAAGTGTATTCTGGCACGAAGAGAGAACCGATAGGTAAATAGAATAGAATACAGTGTCCTTGTAACTCACCTGGCACAAAGAGAGAACCGATAGGGGCTCTTCTTCGGGTCAGGATGATTAATAAAGTAATAATGTCCGATTAGGAAAGTAAAAGGATGCTTTGGCCTAAGGCGTCTGATCAACCTCTAACAGCTCCAGCTCACACAGTATAGTATACATAAATGCGGTGACTATCATGAATCATGCATCACTACTAATCGCCAGTGAGCACAAGATAACAACTTGGAATTAAGTGGACTCCAAGTTGCCGCCTAATTGCCACCTATGCATAACCTCGATCTGAGAAACCGGTGCTGCAATAAGTACTTAAGGGACAGGCATATACTCTGGTATCCACATGATCCATGTTTCTCATTAGCGCCATTTTCATTGGTACACTTCTGGAAGTTCTACTTTATGGTGTGTTTTTCATAGATGTATGTGTACCAGTCTCACATCCTGCCTTGATTGTCTAGGTGCTTACGTGGCAACTTTTATCCGACATGTCCAAATTCTAGTACTACGCCGGAGAAAGCTGCCCCCTAGAACGTTCATCTATCTTTCAGTAGCAAGTTTTCTGCTCTTAGTGATAGCAACTGTAGTATGCATTTAGGACAATTTCGGTAAAAAATTGTGGCTGATGGAGTCTTTATGTAGTCCGTTGTCAGTGATTTCATCTTCACTGCATATACCTTTGAAAGCCCCATCAATCCTATTGAGTTCTCTGGGTATGATAGAAAGAGAAACATCAGCAATGTATGTACTTTGTTCGCTCTGGTGGTTTCAGATGCATTTTTGGTGCGCTGAGTACTACTTATCTCTTGATTGTGTTGCATTACATTTAACCGATATAGCTCTATCGTTCATATATTCTGTACAGCTCTTGTCTTTGTGTTATTGCCCTACCTTTAGTGGTGTTTGTGGTTGAATGCGGTATGTCTGTTTGAACTATGATTATTCAATAATTGGTCCCTGCTAAAGTTTATCAGAAGGTATCGGAATATGGAGCATAATTTCCAGGCTCTCTCAGAAAAACAATGTGGACCCTTGGACCAATCATTCACAAAAATTGACTCTTGCTGAAATCATCTTTGGCTTCCTTTCAGGCGGTCTGAACCTGATGTGTACCAGTAATGGCATCTTCCGACTCCTTTGAGGAACATAAAGACTTACTGGAAGAGTTGAAAGGTCTTATTATTGCCTGTATGTGGCGCTCCCACTGTCGACTGCTGGCAGCAGGAGTACCCAATTTGCAACCGCCTAGCGCGTATGTTCAGGTTGGTGCTATCATCATTAATTCTGGTATGTGCCAGACACTTTGGCTCCTGTCTCTGGATTTGAAATGGCTTTCATAGCTGCAATAAATCTTGTTTGGTTGCTCACTGCTTTTGTGACCTCAACTATCTCATCATTTGTGTATGAAGTGTTTGCTGGTTCAGTTAGTGTTGAGCAAAGCTATTGCCTTTGTAACGGTACTGACCACCATCCTAGTTTGCTTGTGTCACTGTAAGTTAGTCGCATGCCGAGTTCACTTGCGAGTGTGGGCCATCGCGCAAGCGCGTGGCAGGTACAGGTCCTGGAAGAGACTAGGTATGAAATGCAGACAACACTCTGCAGTACATCACAGCAGAAGGTAAGTATGTGCCTGGGCCCAATAACATATTAACATTTCTGATACTCATATTATCCAATACACTCTCCCGAGCAAGAACAAACAGCGCAATGGAAGCTGGCGACTGCTCTGGTTGAAAAGATATTGACCCGCTGGAATATAAGTGGAGGCAACACAGCAGCGAATGTGCGGCAAACCGTAAGCATGGAAAGGAACTCTTTTCGGTTGGAAAGACGCTGAAGTTCAAGGGCGCTGCTATCATTCAATGGAACACGAGTGATGTCAAATGAAGGATCAATGTAGAAAGCAACATAAATTTGCAAAATTTTGGTGGTGAGCTTGGTAGGCACTATGAAAGAAAAATCAGTGCGAGGAATGTGAGGGATACCCGAATACACTCACAAGAAGTAAAGGAAGGCATTTTGTGCAAGGTTAGAAAGGGCAGTAAATATTGAAGTTGTTGATGGAACCATTAAATACACCGAAAGAGGCAGTGCATGCACTTCCACTGCTGCCAACAAAAAGTAAAAACCCAAGGAAGTAAAGTGCAGGGGTACAAAACAGGAAGTAATGAGATATATATAAACGCCTTGTGGCAAAAAAGAATCCACTGCACTGAGAATTTGCGGTAGGTAGAATTTGGAGTCAGGCATGTGAGTCTTGCATCAAAATACGTGCATGTAAGAGACAGAACTGCAGCGGTGTTTAATGCAGGAAAAAATGTCAAGAGGATGGTTCGGTATCAGTCAGATGCATCGATGCGCTGGGTAAACATGGTCGCACTGCCACACAGTAAGCGGTAGGACATGAATAAAGAGAGTAAGTGGTGCAACTGGGAGCTGCAAAAAGTGCAGTCGTTGAACTTGTTGTTGAGCGCTGAAGGTAAATTCACAAAATCACATGACAGGCGCTTTGACATCCCAAATAAGGCGAAACGATTCTGCTTAGCTTAATTTGGACGCCATCAAAACCAATTGGGACGAAATTCCCACGCGAAACCGGCCATAAGGATGTACATTCAGGACTCGTAATAGAAGCTAATCTGCTATACTCTTTCAGGCCTTGATAGTAAGAAGTTCCTTGTTAACAATTTTAAAATAACTTTCTCACCTCCAGCAGTTTTCTACAATCATTGTCAGCGCTTCAAGGACACCTTCGTCGGAGTCATTTCCCCCCATTTCTTTTCCGCCACAAGGCTTTCCCCAAGATTCCATACCATTGACAGACTTGCCAGCAGATAATATGTTTGAGCCTGATATCGAGCCAGCGGAATTATCGTCCCTGAACAGATCAAATAATGGAGTATCAGCCAAAGAGGTGTAGTATACTAGTAAGTAGGCTCTGTGCCCATTCTACTGAAGTTGTCAAGCACTTACAGATACAGTAGATAAAGTTTGTCTCCAAGTCAAGAAGTGTCCCGAAGCAAGATCATCTCTAGTACTCTTTCATTATTTGGGCTTGCGTCAACCTAAGGCAGTGTCAGTATTCCCCAAGCAGCTGATAGGTATTTGTCTGTCTTTTTTGAACCATGTCTGTTCGTAGTAGTATCTGTGTAGTAGGGTTATGTAACATTTAGTAGAGATCTCTATCCAAAGGCTTTTGCAACGGTAGTGGAAGTTCGAAGGATGTTTGTGGATTTGAGCTCCAAGGTTGTGAGCAAGGTTGTGAGCTGGCCAAGGAGCCGGCTGTGGGAAAACTCACTGGGGAAAGAGGCTGGCGGGGCGGGGGCGGTTCAAGACAAAATCTTTCTTTGAGCCATTGAAACCCTCTGTTAGGATCTGTAGTGATGAAAGGCGTATGCGGACGTCGTTGTTGAAATCTACAAGTAACAGCGATGAAAAGGACAGGTTTGGCGCCCAAGAGCAAGCTTAGTCAGCTCTTCGTTTGAGCTGGTACAAACAAGAAGGATTTCATGCACACGCTTCCTTTCCTGGCACCCGTACCTCGCTGTGCCACTTCCAACGCCTGCATCATCTCACAAGAACGCCGAATTTACTCTGTCACCAGCGAAAACCCAGCCAGTATACAATTCCAGTGCCGCTTGGTAGTATGATGCTTGGAGGAAAGGACGTCGATGAAGCGTAAAGACTCGGTTGATTTAGGGGTACGCACGACTGTCTACGGAAAGCTGTTATTCAACCGACTTTGTAGTATGTAGCTCTCATAGGTGTCAGCGTCAACGTCACTTTCGACGAGTATGGAATGTTACGTTAGACAAACACAAGTCTTCAAAGCTTCCATCATCCCTCTGGTCTCCTCCGTTTCTCTAGACACGAATTCCAACAACAATACACCGTCCTTTCAGACTTCCGCTTTTCCCCAACAGGCAAAACCCTCTTCGCACGCGTCCTCGCTACTTCTGGTCTGGCTGTGAGGTCAAACCTGGTCAAACTCCGCATGACGTTGTACCAGATAGACACCCTGGCTCGAAGGATTATATCGATCATCTTTCCAATATCTTATCACAGTGTGAAACTCTTGACGCGACGGCATCTTACGCCTCTTATGCGTCTAGTTGGACCAATTCGACGAATCATGAGGGCAAACCGTGATGATGAAAGATTGGACTGGGATGGAAGATGAAAAGTACAAATCAAGAACTTGAAGGAAAATGTGAGTTGTTTACTCATGATTGTACGGTTAGCCAAATAACAGCTTTTGATACTTGTCCAAGAACATCCACTGAGCCACTACCATGTCCGACTGGCGCTCACCATTCACCCCAATAATTGGAACAAATTATATCTCCACTCGTTACACGTTCATTTTCCGGCCCGTTTGAGTGTCGAGGCTTGTGCAAAGCGAGTTCACCTGATTGGGTTCCCTCTCGTTGTCCATGTCCTTGCATGGAATGTTGGATCATCCAGACGTAGCTCCAAATCAGGAGAGCTTGGTTAGCTCTGTCGTGAAGTTCAGCCATAGATTCGAAAACGTGCACCTATTGCTTCCCTTATTCATCTTATCCATTCTTGGCCAGCTTGCATCACCTACTTTTCCTATCCTTTTATCTTTACAGCTAGGGTTGGCGTTCTGGCTCACAGAGTTTTTTCTTGGAGCTGAACAACATACCGCTGCAGACAACTTTGCTGTTGTACTGTAGCATGGATCCTTTAATTCTAACTGTACTTACTTCAGCTTCCTGGTTCCTTAACACCTCTCAACTATTTCGACTCTGATATTCCCTTGGACTTGGCCAATGCTATCTTGCTGCATCCGCCATCCAAGCCTAGAGAAAGCTGGGGTTTTGACGATTACGGTGTCAACAAAGGTCATACTTGTATTCCAGAGACACCGCCTCCGTTCAAGTATTTCGATCTGAAGGTGTATGGTGCTAACGGCTAACTAAAAGAAGCGGAGGGGGTCGAAGAACTGAGGAAGATGACCGTACCAATCCATCAGATAAAGCCTGAATCGCGATTTCCCACGTGTTCAAACTTGAGTGCGCATGACCTAGTACCCATCTTGCAATTAGCGAAGAGAAGTCGTTTGAACTAAACATATCATGATCCTGTTACCGCCCTTGTCAGGATTGTCTCTGAGATAAAAAAAATAAAGGTTACATTGATCCCACAGACCATTTTTAAGGTCAAAGACCTTGTGTAAGGCTTGTTCTCAAATGATCTTCAGCTCCAAATTCATCGCTGGTGACTGACAAAATGCTGTCTGAATGGCGTTGCTAATTGGCAGCAAGCCTTGTTCTCCTTTACTTTCTCCCAGCCTCCCGTTGATGCGGTACTATGATCTGCATGATGCATGCAGGATTGTCAATAACGGATCAGTACAACACACAAGTTAACTTAACCTGCATCAAATGGAGCTGCCCAATGTCGCACTATGTACAGAGAAGCCAACGGCCCAACGCAGCATGCTGTAATACTTAAGCGGCAGGCGGAGACGCTTGCGACCCACTGGCATGTTTCTTATCACCGCTATTTTCATCGGTTCATTCCTGCAGGTTCTGGTTTACGGTGAGTTTTTCCTCGAGATGTGTACATCTTGCGACTTTCACGTCCTGAATGAATAATATCTAGGTGCTTATGTAGCAACTTTTATTAGACATGTCCAAACTCTAGCACGACGCCGCAGAAAGCTGCCCCCCAGAGTATTCATTTATCTCTCCACAGCAAGTTTTCTGCTTTTTGCGCTTGCAACTGCAGTATGCATTTGGACAATCCAAGGAATCATAGCTGATGGAATCTTTGTGCAGACCGTTGTAACTGATCTCACCTTCACCACAAATATCTTTAAAGCCCCTACCGAGCCTATTGATTTCTCGGGGTATGGTAAAAAGTACAACCTCGTCAGTGGATGTATTTTGTTCTCTCTGATGGTTTCAGATGCATTTTTGGTGCGTTGAGTAGTCCTTGACTGTATAATGTTGCATACATACTCAATCCGATGCAGCTCTATCGCTCATATGTCCTCTACAACTCTCGTCTTCGTGTTGTTGCCCTTCCATTATTG
This sequence comes from Rhodocollybia butyracea, assembly GCA_015501585.1. Taxonomy (NCBI): domain Eukaryota; kingdom Fungi; phylum Basidiomycota; class Agaricomycetes; order Agaricales; family Omphalotaceae; genus Rhodocollybia; species Rhodocollybia butyracea. Next base: position 70,963 of record JADNRY010000232.1, read on the forward strand.
GTGTTCATGGTCGAATGCGGTATGTCTGTTTGAACCGTGTTTCACGAGTCTCTGCTGAGTTTGTCGGAAGGCATCGGAATATGGGTTGCGATCTCCCTCTCTCAGAAAAATGACATGGACTCCCCTTGGACTGATCGTCCGCAAAAATTGAGTCCTGCTGAAACCATCTTTGGCTTCATTTCAGGTGCTGTGAATGTATTGTGTACCAGTAATGTCATCTCCCTACTCTGAGGAACATGATGACTTACTAGAAGAGTCAAAAGGTCTTATTATTGCCTCTATGTGGCGCTCCCACCATCGACTGTTAGCGGCAGGATTAGCACCCAGTCTGCGGCCTAGCGCCTATGTTCACATTGGTGCTATCATCGTTAATTCTGGTATGTGCCAGAACACTTTGGCTCTTGCCTCTCGGTTTGAAATGACATTTATAGCCGCAATCAATATTGTTTTGTTGCTCGGTGTCTTTGTGACCTCGAGTATCTCATCACTTGTGTATGTGGTGTTTGCTGCCCCGGTTAGTCTCAATGTAAACTAAGCTTTTGCCTCTGTGAGGTACTGAATACCATCCTAGTTGGGTTGTGTCACCGTAGGTTGAGTTATATGCCGTGTTTGTTGAAGCTGATCTGCTATACCTTGGCTATCAGGCCTTAATAGTAAGAACCTCTTGAGCTAACAAGTTCACGATAAGAATCTGACCTCGGGCCAGTTTTCCACAATTATTGTCAGTGCTTCAAGGCCACCTTCAACGGAGTCGGAGTCATTCGCCCTCGTTGAGTCTATACCACCGAAAGGCTTTCCCAAAGATTTCACGCCGTCCAATGCTACGATGAAATTGTCAGTAGACAATAGGTTGGAGGCTAGTATCCGCCTGGTGGAATCATCAAGTTCCCTGGGCAAATCAATTATCGCCCAGAGAGGTGTAGTAGGTAGGCTCTGAGCTCATTCTGCTCTACGAAGTTGCCAGGCACTTATAGATGCAGTAGATAGAAATGGAGACACAAAGAGTTCTGAAAGATAACTGTTCAAGATCGTCCACAGTACTTATTGTGAGTGCAATGTGAGTGGCAGTCTGAGGCGATGAAGTTTCACGAGCAGCTTGACAGGTTTTTCTATCTTTGAATCTTGTCTATTCGCATCTGCGTGTAAGTAGTAGTGTTGTGTAGAATCTAGTGGAGATCTCTCTATTCAATTACTGTTTCAACCAAGGTCATACATGTATTCCCAAGACACCGCCTCCATTCAAGTATTTCGATCCGAAGGGTGCTAACGGCCAGTCAACTAAAAGAAGCGGAGGGTGTTGGAGAAATGAGGAAGCTGGCGGAAATCTGTCATAAAGTTCGAAATGTGAGGACTCGTGTTCAGGCTTTTGAGTGACAGTATTAATCTAGCCATCTTGTAGTTAGCGAAGAGAAGTTGTTTGACCCGAACATCAAGTTCAATGTCAAAGTTCCATGATAGCTTGCCACGCTTTTGTCGGGGTCCCTAACGCTTTGTCTCTCTGAGTACTAGATGCTGCCACATCGCATCCCGGCCGAATGAAAGAGGCGTACAAAAATTGAAAGAGTGGTGTATTTGAATCGATTAAGTATTTTGAATTTGAATTATCTTTAGCCTCCAACGCATATGCTCCCCTGACGTTCCCCAGGAGGTTCATCAAGGGTTTTATTATTCCACATTGTAGATTGGGTAGCCGACACCATTTGGATCTGAGCAGGTAAGGTGGGTGTCGTTCCTTCAAGTCCGACGCTCAAGCATTGTCCTTCACCTTCTTAGGCTCCGACATCAGCGAAACGTGAGTCAGCTGGAAGCCGTTGTGCGGTAACTGGTTCTCCCGAAGGCAGACTCCAAAACCTTTTACAAGGTAGTGGCCAGAGCCCGACAACGTCTCCTAGCTCCCATGTATTTTGTTGATGCCATCTTCTGCCATGAAGATGATCATGGATCATGTATCGCTACTGATAGATAGGATAACAACGTGAAATCAAGTCACCCTCAGGATTGCCTAACTATGTATAACCTCAATTAGAGAAACCGATGCCGGAATATTTTTAAGGATCAGGTAGCAGAGACACTGCAACCCATGTTTCTTATCACCGCCATTTTCATCGGTACATTCGTGGAGGTCCTGGTTTACGGTGAGTTTTGCCTCGATGTATACTGTCTAGCGACTCTCACATCCTTGCATGGTTGTCCAGGTGTCTACGTGGCAACTTTCCTCAGACATGTCCAGATTCTGGTGCGGCGCCGGAGAAAGCTGCACCCCAGAACATTCATCTATCTCTCCACAGCAAGTTTATTGCTCTTTGTGGTTGCGACTGTAGTAAGTATGCCATTAGGACAATTCAAAAAAATAACTGATGGAGTCCGATTTGTGCAGACCATGGTAGTCGATCTTATCTTCGCCACACATATCTTTAAAAACTCCACTGAGCCTATTGATTTCTCTGGGCATGCCAAAAAGCACAATATCAACACTGGATGTGGTTTGTTCGCTATAGTGGTTTCGGATGCATTCCTGGTGCGTTGACTCGTAGTTCCTTCAAGACTGAGTTGTATACACTGTACTCAATCCGATGTAGCTCTATCGCTCATATATCCTCTACAACTCTCGTCTTCGCGTTGTCGCCCTTCCTTTATTGGTGTTTGTGGTCGAATGCGGTACTGTTTCTGGTTGCTATGTTTTACTCTCTATAATTAAAGATCTTCATGATGATAGGTTTCGGGATATGGAGCTTGATTTCCCTCTCTCAGAAAATTGACTTTGTGGGCCCCTGGACTGAGCATCTGTCACAAAAATTGACTCTTACTGAAATCATCTTCGGTTTCATTTCAGGTGCTGTGAACGTGATATGTACCGGTAAATGTCATCTTCGTACTCTTTCGATGAAAATGATGACTTACTTGAAGAATCAAAAGGTCTTATTATTGCCTGTATGTGGCGCTCCCACCGTCGACTGTTGGCCGCAGGAGTACCTGATCTGCAGTCGCCAAGCGCGTATGTTCAGGTTGGTGCTATCATGATTAATTCCGGTGTGTCCTGAACATTTTGACTCTGCTCTCTCGGTTTAAATTGGCTATTCATAGCTGCAATTAATATTGTCTGGTGGCTCAGCATCTTTGTAACTTCGACTATCTCGTCGCTTCTGTACGAGGTGTTTGCTGCTTCGGTTAGTCCTTGAACGTCAAACTAAGCTACTTATTGGTACTGACTAACATCCTAGTTTGCTTGTGTCACCGTAGGTGGAGTTATATACCGAGTTCTTAGAAGCTGATTTGCCATACCCTGGTTTTCAGGCCTTGATAGTAAGAAGTTTCTTCAGATAACGATCTCGAAATAAATTCCTCACCTCAAGCTGGCAGTTTTCTACAATCATTGTCAACGCTTCAAGGCCACCTCCATCGGAGTCATTTCAAGGTGCCCCAGTGCTATATCTTTTTCACCGCGAGGCTTTCCCCAGGAATACATGCCGTCCTTGAACAGTGCGAAGACGGAATCATTAGCAGACGATATGTCGGAGGCTGCCAGTATCCAGCCGGCGGAATTATCATCTTCCCTCAGGCTGGACAACTTATCAAATAATGGACTCACCGAAGAGGTAGCTTCTGAGCCCAGTCTGACCGGCAAAGTTGTCACGCAGATAACTTATGTACATACATAGTATGTACGTACGAAGATAGAGATAGACTCTCTGCTGCAGACATGAAGAGTTACCAAAGCATTAGTCTCTTCTAGTAAGCATTCGTTGTACGCTGGTGGTGCGTGCGTGTGTTTGTGTAGAATGGTTTCCTTGATGGTTTCAGTGATAAGCGCGCCTAACCGTGACCCATCACATCACACGATACTAGATCGTGATTCGTCACAAATCAATTTATCAAACCAACTCTTTCGTTTGCGCGAACGGGCAGGAATGGATCGCATTACTCTTTCATCTCGTCCCGAATCACAGCTCTGGCCGTCATCGATCATCATCTGTGTGTTGACGGAAAAGAGCTCAAAGGAATAGGTTGGCCGACTTTCTGGAGCATCACAAGTTTGATTGAATCAACCATGCGTCCTAGGCTCAAGCTAAGTATCTTGCTCGGAATCGTTCAACTATCTTCGCAATTCTCTTTTACATTTCCATCCACAGCGGTGCTCACATGATGGCAGAATATGGTGGACGTCTGACAAGACCATGATGGAGGTAGGGATTGGGATTCGATCCTCTTAGCTTCCAAGACGTCTGTTCCTGTATTCGTGGCCTCCCTTCCCTCCCATAACTCGCTGTATCATTTTCCACTGCTTGCATCATCTCACCAGAACGCCGTGTTTACTTTGTCAACAGCGAAAACCAGTATGTGATTCCAGTGTAACTGTAACATTACTTGGAGCAACGGACATCGAGAAATCTCGCTCTCCAGACACGACTCGGAGCTTCAACAACAGTTCACGCGTCACGATTTACCTCGTCGCGTCGTCCTCTCGGAGTTCCGCTCTTCCGCAACAGGTAAAATTCTCTTCACACGCGCCCTCGCTACTTCTGGTCTGGTTGTGAGGTCAAATTCAGCATGACGTTGCACCAGATGGACGCTTGTGGCTCAAAGGATGATGTTTCCAATACTTATCCCAGTATGGAACTCTTGACGCGGCGGCATCCTACACCTCTCATGGATCTAGTCGGACTTTTTTTCCTTAGTTTTCCCTTTTATGCATCTCCTTGTATTCTCATTTGAATATATGTCATGAGGTGATAGGCTCGCGGTACCCAGTCGAAATTCATGGACAAGAGACAAGGAAAGCTCCGAGTCTCTGATTAGAGCCGATCGGAGGAAGTTGGGGTAGCGCATAATGTGTTACAAGGAGAGGCATTGTTGTGTATCCGTTTGGTGCACTGAAAGAAATGAAAGATGAGACGTGATGCGCATGCGGTAGATACGAATCAGACCCAAACTGACACTGCAACGCAAGTCGACGAGTCTTGAGCGAACCGTGATGCTGGAGATTGTACTGAGATGGAAAGTGAAGATACAAATCAAGAACTTGAAGGAAAACGTGAGTTTACTCATGATTGTATGACTGATCACGCGTTGCCTCCTGTTGTCCATCTCCTTGCATGGAATTCTGGGACAACCAGGCGCAGCTCCCAATCAGGAGAGTTTGGTTTGCTCTATCATGAAAATCAGCCACAGATTCAAAATGTGTACCTACATATCACTGCCCTCATCCATCTTATCCATTTTTGGCCAGCTCACACCACCTACTTTTCCTATCCTTGCATCTCTACAGCTGCAGGATTCGGGGGTTGGCATTCTAGCTTGCAGAGTTGTTCTTGGAGCTGCCAAAGAATCGTGTCATCGGATGAAGTTTGAGGTTTGAACTGTAGCCCTGCTCGTGTTCAAGCCATCTTGTGGTTAGAGAAGAGAAGTTGTTTGACCCAAACATACCACGCTTTTGTCAAGGCCCGAACGCTTTGTCGCTGAGATAAAAATGGAAGGATTTAGTCCAATAATATATCAGTATCCACGGCGTCTTGCGTAGATTGTACCGTAGCTCGAGTATGCCCAGGGGAGACTACGCGCATGTATGACGTTATGCGTGTAGCGTGCGCGCACTGTTCCTTAAATTGGGACCTCGGCTAGTTCCTTCTCCATATCGATCCCACAGACCATTTTAAGCTTGCTCAACGCTTGATCTTAAAGTATCTTCGGCCCCCAATATTGGATGCATACGCTCCCCAGGAGGGTTCATCACTGGTGACCAAAAAATTGTCTCATTGGCATGATCTAAGTGGCGTGGCCGCGTGCTGAGTTGAGATTGAAGCTCAGGTAAGTATTTACATACACAGAACGGAACCATTACTTGGGCCTCCTGGTCACTAGAGCAAAAATTCAGGTTTTTCCGATTGGCGGAAAGCCTTGTTCTCCTTCACTTTCTCCTCTCGTAGATGGGGTAACTCTCATGTATCGTGCATCATCAATAATAGTAAGATCAGTACCTTGAAAATAATGACCTGGATCAAGTGGAGCTGCCTAATTATGTAGTGACAATATAACCTCAGATAGAGAAACCAAAATTGCAGTAGTACTTAAGGGACAGGCGGAGACTCTTGCGACCCATGTTTCTGATCACCGCTACTTTCATCGGTACATTCCTGGAGGTTCTGGTTTACGGCGAGTCCTTCCTCGATAGATCTGCACCTCACGGCTCTCACATCCCTTGATTGTCCAGGTGTTTATGTGCCAACTTTTATCAGACACGTCCGAATTCTAGTACCACGCCGGAGAAAGCTGCCCCCCAGAATATTCTTCTATCTTTCAACAGCAAGTTTCCTGCTTTTTGCGATTTCGACTGTAGTATGTGCCAGCAATTAGGACAATTCCGACAGGAATTACAGCTGATAAATTTTTTGTGCAGACTATTGTGACTGATCTCAGCTTTGCCACACATATCTTTAAAACCCCGGCTGAGCCTATTGATTTCTCTGGGTATGGTAAAAAGCACAACATCAACAGTGCATGTACTTTGTTCTCTCTGATGGTTTCAGATGGATTTTTGGTACGCCAAGAAGTTCCATGACCGTTGTACAGTGTTGCATACGTACTCAATCTCAAGTAGCTCTATCGCTCGTATATCCTCTGCAACTCTCGTCTTCATCTTGTTGCCCTTCCTCTATTGATGTTTGTGGTTGAATGCGGTATGTCTGTTCGAACTGCGTTTCACTCTCTACGGAAATTTACCGGAACTTGAAGGCATCGGAATATGGGGTGTAATTTCCCTTTCTCAGAAAATAGTTGTGGAGTCCCCCTGGACTGATCACTCACAAAAAATTGACTCTTGCTGTGACCATCTTTGGCTGGTTTGCAGGTGCTCTGAACGTGATATGTACCAGTAATGGCATCTCCCTACCTTTGAGGAACATGATGACTTACTAGAAGAGTCAAAAGGTCTTATTATTGCCTGCATGTGGCGCTCCCACCGTCGACTGTTGTCCACAGGGGTATCCAGTCTACAGTCACCTCACACGTATGCTCAGGTTGCTGCTATCATCGTTAATTCGGGTATGTGCCAGAACACTTTGTCTCTTGTCTTTCAGTTTGAAATGTCATTTATAGCTGCACTCAATATTGTCTGGTTGCTCAGCGTCTTTGTGACTGCAACTACCTCGTCGACTGTGTACGAAGTATTTGCCGCTCCGGTTAGTCTAAACGTCAAAATAAGCTATTTTTCGTGAGGTACTGACTACCATCCTAGTTTGCTTGTGTCACCGTAGGTTGAGTTATGTGCCGAGTTCAAAGAAACTAATCTGCCATACCTTATTAGGCCCTGATAGTAAGAAGTTCTTGAGTTGACAAGTTTACGATCAAATCCTCACCTCAGGCTAGTTTTCCACAATCATTGTCAGCGCTTCAAGACCACCTTCATCGGAGTCCGCCCTCGTTTCTATACCACCACGAAGTTTTCCTCAAGATTCCATCCTGTCGAATGCTACGACGGAATTATCAGCAGACAATAGGTTGGAGGCTAGCATCCAGCTGGTGGAACTATCAAGTTCGCTGGACAAATCAAATAATGGAGGGTCTCCTAAAGAGATGTAGTAAGTAGGCTCTGAGCTCATTCTGAGTGTCGGTATTCTATGAACAGCTATTGGCCGGCGGATGTTCTTTGAATCCTCTCTATTCGCATCTGTGTAAGTAGTAGTGTTATGTAACATTTAGTAGAGATCTCTTCATAAGTACTTTACGTACCGTGTGTATACATGTGGTCCTCGTCTCCGATCATTTCCATGTCAAATAAGTACAGTAACTTTACAGCTTGCTCCTGGCACCTCTCAACCATTTCAACTATGGCATCTCCTTGGACTCAGCCAACGCTATCTTTGGAGAAGGTGGGGTTTCGATGATTACGATGTCGACCTTGAAGGTCATACTTGTGTTCCTAAGACCCCCTCCATTCGAGTATCTCGATCCGAAGGTGTATGGTGCTGACGGTCAACTGAAATGTATCATCGGATAAAGTTTGAACTGTGAGTGCTTGTGTTCAAGCCCCTGAGTGACAGTACTCATCTTGTAGTTAGCGAAGAGAAGTCGTTTCACTCAAACATAAAGTTCAATGTTAAAATTCCATAATCCTTTACCGCCGCTTTAGGAGGTCGGACCCCCTTGCGCTTTGTTTCTCTGAGTACAAGATGCTGCTACACTGTTGCATTCGAGTGAGAAGCATGCAAAAATCAAGCTGTTTTTAAGACCTGTTTCAATTAGGCATTTTATTTTGAATTATCTTCAGCTCCCAAAGGTTCATCCTTGGTGACCGAAACTGAAAGTTGCCTGAATGGTTTGATCTAAGTGGCGTATGACTCCTGATCGATATCTTGATTGAGAGTTTTGTTGAAGCTGTAGATTAGTTGTCAGCGAAACGTGAGTCGGCTGGAAGCCATTGTCAGGAGGCTGTCTCCTGAAGGCAGACTCCAAAACCTCTTGACAAGGTGATGACCAGAGCCCGACAGAGTTTCTAGCTCACACATATTTTGCTGATGTCATCTTCTGCCATGAAGACGATCATGGATCACCTATGTAAGATCATCTATCGCTACTGATGAATCAGTGCAAGATAACGACATGGAATCACCTCGGAGTTGGCTAATTATGCATGACCTCAATTAGAGAAACGGATGCTGCAATACTTAAGGGACTCGGAGGCGGATACTCTGGATCACCATGTTTTTTATCACCGCGATTTTCATCGGTACATTCGTGGAGGTCTTGGTTTATGGTGAGTTTTTCCCTTGAGGTATCTTTAGCGACTCTCACATCCTCCCTTAATTGTCCAGGTGTTTACGTGGCGACTTTCCTCAGACATGTCCTAATTCTAGTACGACGCCGGAGAAAGCTGCCCCCAAGAACATTCATCTATCTTTCAACAGCAAGTTTACTACTCTTTGCGGTTGTGACTGTAGTATGCCATCAGGACAAGTCAAAAAATGACAACTGATGGAGTCTTCGCGCAGACCATGGTGGCTGATCTTGTTTTCACAACACATATCTTTAAAAACTCCACTGAGCCTATTGATTTCTCTGGGTATGGCAAAAAGCACAAGATCAACGTTGGATGTGGTTTGTTCGCTATGGTGGTTTCGGATGCATTTTTGGTGCGTTGACTTGTAGTTCCTTCAAAGTTCAAGACTGTGTTCTCAACCCAATGTAGCTCTATCGTTTGTATATACTCTATGACTCTCGTCTTCGTGTTGTCGCCCTTCCTTTATTGGTGTTTGTGGTCGAATGCGGTACTACTTATTCTGGACTATCTTCTACTACGATCTATTGAAGATCTTATTCATAGGTTTTGGCATATGGGGCTTAATTTTCCTCTCTCAGGAAAATGACATGCCAATGGACCCCTGGACTGATCTTCTGTCACAAAAAATGTCTCTTGCTGAAATCATCTTTGGCTTCATTTCAGCTGTTGTGAATGTGATGTGTACCAGTAATTGCATCTTCATACTCTTTTGAGAAACATGATGACTTACTAAGAGTCATTGAAAGGTCTTATTATTGCCTGTATGTGGCGCTCCCACCGTCGACTGTTGGCTGCAGGAGTACCTGATCTGCAGTCACCAAGTGCATATGTTCAGGTTGGCGCTATCATGATTAATTCTGGTGTGTCTCAGAACATTTTGATCCTGGTCTCTCGGTTTGATTGGCATCTATATAAGCTGCAATCAATGTTGTTTGGTGGCTCAGTCTCTTTGTGACTTCGACTACCTCCTCGGTTCTGTACAAGGTGTTTGCTGCTTCGGTTAGTCTCTAAGCTATTTATTACCTTGGTGAGATACTGACTACCATCCTAGTTTGCTTGTGTCACCGTAAGTTGAGTTATGGACCCAGTCTTAGAAGCTAATCTGCCATACCTTGACTTTCAGGCCTTGATAGTAAGAAGTTTCTTGAATTAACAATAATTTCAAAATAAATTTCTTACCTCAAGTCGGCAGTTTTCTACAATCATTGTCAGCGCCTCAAGGCCACCTTCGTCGGAGTCATTTTCCCCCATTTCTTTTCCACCACAAGGCTTTCCCCAAGATTCCATATTGATGGAGTTATCAGCAGATGATATGTTTGAGGCTGGTATCCAGCCAGCGGAATTATCTTCCCTGGACAGATCAAATACTAATGGAGTATCACCCAAAGAGGCGTAGTAGGTAGGCTCAGCTCAGAGATTCTTGTCAAGCACTTACCGATGTGGTAGATAGAATTGAAGACAAGAAGAGTCCCGAAGCACGATTGTTCAAGATCATCTCCAGTAATCGTTTGCAACTTGAATATCAGTATTTCTTGAGAGTCAGGTACTAGTGTTCTGTCTTTTTGAATCAGAGAAGATGAGTGCAAGTCGACACTGAGCCCAGACGTCACCCGAAGGCTTCTACCTACAACAGTCTAGCGGAAGTCTGACAAATGTTTGTGTATTTAAGTTCCAAGGTTGTAAGGAGTCACGTCACTGGGAGGGACTCAGCGAAGCGTGAAATCCTTCTCCGTGTGCTCTACTGGTAAACTCACCTGAACTCAGAAAACTGACCGGCAGAGTAAATATTGCTGAACGCAGTGAGCGCTTGTACATGTTCGTGGGAGTTATGCAATGCAAACCTTTCCTTTCCATTGTTCCTGTATCCCGTCGTGGATTTCATCTGACAACAACGATGTCGATATTCGCCTTTCGTCACGACAGATCCTAACAGAGGGCTTAAATTGCTCAAAGACAAATTTTGTAGAGTCAGAACTCTCGTGTCGCCAGCCTCTTTCCCCATACCTCGCTGTATCATTTTCCACCGTCTGTATCATCTCACCAGAACGCAGGATTCACCAGCGAAAACCTAGTATACGATTCCGGTGCAGTTGCAACGTCGCTTGACAGTAGGATGTTTGGAGGAACAGATGTCGAGGAGTGCAGGGACTCTGTTGAGTGATACGCAATTTATTATGTTGAAACTTGAGACTGATTTTTGCTAGGTGTCAGCGTTCGATGAGTATGGAAGGTTAGACGTATGTTAGACAACCACGAGTCTTCATTTCCCATTCTTGAGACACGAACTTCAACAGCGATTCAAATATTCACGATCTACCTCGTCGCGCGATAATCCCGGACTTTCCTCTTCCGCAACAGGCAAAATTCTGTTCGCACGCGCCCTCGCTACTTCTGGTCCGGCTGTGGGTCAAATTCAGCATGACTTTGTACCAGACGGACACCTGTCGCTCGAAGGACGATGTTTCCAATATCTTATTCCAGTGAGAAACTCCTGATGCGGCGGCGTCCTATACATCTTATGGATCTATTCGGACGTTTTTTTCCCTAGTTTTCCCTTCTATGCATTTCATTCTTGTATTCTCATTCATTGTTTTTCTCGTAGGTCTTTCTTACACCATTCCTCAGTTTCCCTGTTCTGTGGCCATTCCCGGGCTTTCGGTGTTTCATTTTTACTTTTGTTCGTTGCTTCCATTTTCTTTGTCCTCATTTTGCATGTTATGCGATCCATACAAACCGTGAATGTCTGTCATCGGGGAATCCCAGTTAATCCAAGATATGCATTTAGTGACATGCTCGTGATATGCAAAAGTCTTAGGCTCAGGCCTATGCGGATTGCCTTTCGAGTCGAAATCCGTGGACAAGAGACAAAGAGACAAGGAAAGCTCCGAGTCTAATTAGAGCCAATCGGAGGAATTGGGGCATACAATGTGAACATCAGTGCTACAAGGAGAGACCTTGTTGTGTCTCCGTTCGAGGAACTCAAAGAAATGAAAAATGAGATGTGATGCGCATACAGTAGATACGACGACTCAGACTCAAACGGACAAGTCGACGAGTCACGAGAAAACACATGGCAAACCGCAACACTGGTGATTGGGCTGGGGGAAACTTGAAGGAAAGCGTGAGTTGTTTACTCATGATTGTATGATTGATCAAATAACACCTTTTGACACTGCTTGTCCAAGAACATCGACTGCACCTGTAGTGGGCCACTACCATGTCCGACTGGGATACAAACCGCTCACCATTTGCCCCAATGATTGGAACAAATTATATTCCCACTGCAGTTGAGCTGAGTAGGCTCAAAGCTATGCTTGTTCATCCAATGAACACACTCTCTTCATTGGAATTGGATATTGATCATGCACAGGCTACTCTGGATGCACTTTTGCATGAAAAGCAAAGAGTAAAGAGCTATGTTGATGCTCATAGAGCATTGCTCTCTCCAGTGCGCCAGATTCCTCCAGAAACACTTGCAGAGATATTCGCGCAATGTCTTCCATCTGACCCTCCATATGGGCTTCGAGATCTCACCAAAGCTCCACTCCTTCTGACCACCATCTGTAAGGACTGGAGGCATATTGCCCTTGCTACTCCCAGATTGTGGAACTCGTTACACGTTCATTTTCCGGGCCATTTGAGTATCGAGGCTTGTGCAAAGCGCGTTCAAGGCGTTATCGCCTGGTTGGAACGGTCTGGTTCTCTCCCGTTGTCCATCTCCTTGCATGGAATGTTGGATCATCCAGACGACGCCCCAAATCAGGAGAGCTTGGTTCGCTCTGTCATGAAATTCAGCCACAGATTCCAGGATGTGTACCTATCGCTGCCCTCACCCATCTTATCCATTTTTGGCCAACTCGCACCACCTACTTTTGCTATCCTTGCATCTTTACGCCTGCAGGATTCGGGGTTGTTCTAGCTCGAAGAGCTTTCTTCGGAGGTGAACGATATACCGCAGACAACTCTGCTCTTCTTAGCAACATTTTTCCCCGAGTGCCTTGTCTGCAGGCTGTTAGCCTACAGTTATCCATCGGGAACAACCAGTATTCGTTGTTACCTTGCAATTGGCAACATTTAACCACCCTTACTATTTCAAGCGCAATGAATGCCGACCACGCTCTGGACGTTCTGGCTCAGGTTCCACAAATGCGTGCACTAGATTTGATGATTGATATATGTCAAGGCATTTCCCACTGGAAGGACAAGGCGACTGTGCTTCTGAATAATCTGAGCAAACTGCGATTGTCGTTTTTACCAACGCAGCTACTCAGGGTACTGAGGCATACTGCATTTGAATCAAAACTTCTCTCCCTGTTTGGTTGTATCCATTGTCCAGCTTTGCAGTCATTCAGCTTTTCTTGCCCTAACATGCTTCTAGTATCCAAATTAATATTCGTGTCGCTCCCATTAGTTACACTGGAGGAATTAGAGCTGGAAATGACAACAACGCCAGAGGTGTTGATGGAATGCCTGTCGCTAACTCCAAATTTGATCAGCTTTAAATTCACGGACTCTACATATCGACCCAAAGCTGTTCGCTGGCTTCGCCCTCTACATGACTTGCATATCGTGAGCCTCACCTCTTCACCTAGTAACCTCACTCCATGTTGGCCTCGACTCGAAAGCATCCAGATCTTGAACATTAATACGGGCACGCACCCCACCCAAGAGGCATCCAGTAATTTTTTAACACTTGCAGCCTTGACAAGGTTTTTGCACAGTCGAGCCCAATCATCCTTGAAAACTTGTCATATACTTTTCCAAGCCCAGCCATCTTTTTCAAAAATGGAGCTGGATAGTTTACGGAGCCTGGAAAGGAGTGGGATGAACCTTCGCTTCTCATATCTGGACAATCCTAATGATACTGAGCCTGAGTTCGATCTACCCGACACGGGTCTGGTCCTCATTCCCCATGATACTGCAATTTGTAAACAAATTTCTTGGTGAATTTCTTCATGATTTTTTTTCATTGATTTTGGTGACTTGAGGGTTGCACCAGGGATGAACCTTTGAGTCCTGATTGGTGTGACCCCCAGCCCATTTAGTTGGTTTTTTGATATTTCCTTTCCGTCCTTCTGCCTCCTTGGCACTCACCACCAAATGCTCATGTGCACAGTGCCATCACTCAGTTCAAGTTGTTTTGTTGGCAAGGTTTCATTTAAGGCTTAAGCGCCGTTCGGTTGTTTCTATGATACCCACAGTCGAGATTCAATGTTGTGGTGGTTTTAATCCCAATTGCGATTGACCCTGCCACACTGTGTCTTGATCACGATATGTGGTTCTAATTATACACCAACACCACTCAACTATTTTGACTCTGATATTTCCTTGGAATTAGATCTTACTGCACTTACCATCCAAGCCTGGAGAACATCGGCGTGACTACGGTGTCAATACTTGTAATGCGGAGACACCCTCTCCATTCGAGCAACTCGATCCGAAAGGTGTATGATGCTGGCGGGCAACTTAAGAAAGCGGAGGATGTTGAAAGAATAAGGAAGGTAGCGGAAATGTATCATCGCATCAGGTTGAACTGCCCCTGCTGGTGTTCAAGCTTTTGGGCGACAGTAACCTACCCACCTTGTGATTAGCAACTCAACTTGAGAAGTGACAAGTTCTTTGACTCGAACATAAAGTTCAATGCCAAAACTACCTGATCCTTTTACCGCGCTTTGTTGACCCGGTGAACGCTTTGTCTCTCTCTGAGTACTAGATGCTGCCACATTGCATCTGAGGGAAAGAGGCATCATTGCAAAATATTGGAAGAGAAAAATCACAACTACTTTATTCAACATTTAAATTTGAGTTATCTTCAGCTATGCTCCCCAGGGAGGTTCATCACTAGTGGCCGAAAAGTTGTCTGTACTAAGTTGTGGCGTACTGAGTTGTGGCGTACTGAGTTGTGGCATACTGAGTTGTGGCGTACTGACTCCATGACCGGGGACCAGCTGAGACCCGAAACAACATCCGTCGGACCGACGGTCCACCTTCAACATGTTCAGTGGAAGGTGGAGGTTGGCTGGCATCCTTGTTTGTCAAGGTGTTGCTATGGAATGAAAAGCAACTGAATAGTGCTGTTTTGCAGATTTGAATACTTAAGGGACAGGCAGATGCTCTGGCATCCATGTTTCTTATCACCACCATTTTCATTGGTACATTCCTGGAGGTTCTGGTTTACGGTGTGTTTTTCATCAATGTGTGCAGCTAGCAAGTCTCACATGCCCCCTTAATCTAGGTGCTTATGTGGCAACTTTCATCAGACATGTCCAAATTCTAGTACTACGATGGAGAAAGCTGCCACCTAAAACATTCATCTATCTTTCAACAGCAAGTTTTCTGCTCTTTGTGATTGCGACTGTAGTATGTATTTAGGACAGTTAAAAATTACAGCTGATGAAGTCTTTATGTAGGCCATTGTTGGTGATCTCGTCTTCACCGCGTCTGTCTTCAAGAGCCCCATCGAACCTATTGATCTCTCTGGGTATGGTAAAAAGTGCAACATCAATAATGTATGTACTTTGTTTGCTATGATAGTTTCAGATGCATTTTTGGTGCGCTGAGTAATTCCTTGACTGCGCAAGTTGCATACACACTTAATCTGATGTAGCTCTATCGCTCGTATATCATTTACAACTCTCGTCTTTGCGTTGTTGCCCTTCCTTTAATGGTGTTTGTAATTGAATGCGGTATGTCTGTTTGAACTATGACCAGTCACTACTAAAAGGTTTATCGGAAGGCATCGGAATATGGAGCATAATTTCCCTCTCTCAGAAAAGCAATGTAGACCCCTGGGCTGATCATCCACCAAATTTGACTCTTGCTGAAACCGTCTTCGGCTTCATTTCAGGTGCCGTGAACGTGATGTGTACCAGTAAGTTCATCTTCCTACTCCTTCGAGGAACATGATGACTTACTCGAAGAGTCAAAAGGTCTTATTATTGCCTGTATGTGGCGCTCCCACCATCAACTGTTAGCGGCAGGAATAGCACCCAATCTGCAGCCTAGCGCCTATGTTCAGGTTGGTGCTATCATCATTAATTCTGGTATGTGCCAGAACACTCTGGCTCTCATCTCTTGGTTTGAATGGCTTTCATAGCTGCAATCAATCTTATTTGGTGGCTCTGTGTCTTTGTGACCTCCATTATCTCATCACTTATGTATGAGGTCTTTGCTGCCCCGGTTAGTCTCAACACGGTTGAACTAAACTTTTCACTTATTGACTACAATCCTAGTTTTCTTGTGTCACTGTAGGTCGAGCTATATGCCAAGTTCATAGAAGCTAATCTGCTGTACCTGGGTATTAGGCCTTGATAGTAAGAAGTTCTTGCGTTAACAAGTTCAAAATGGGATTCTCACCTCAGGCCAGTTTTCCACAATCATTGTCAGCGCTTCAAGACCTTCGTCAAAGTCATCCGCCCTTGTTTCTTTTCCACCACTAGGCTTTCCCCATGATTCTATGCCATCCAATTTGTTGATGGGTTTATCAGCAGACAATATGTTGGAGGCTGGTATCCAACCAGCGGAAGTATCTTCCCAGGAGAGATCAAATAATGGAGTATCACCCAACGAGGAGTAGTAGGTTCAGTCTGTCCTGCAAAGTTGCCCAGCACTTATAAAATGTAGCGTTCGATATTGGAGGCATGGAGAGTCCTGAAGTATGGTTCTGTCGTTATTATGGCTTGATTCAATGGCAATATGAGGGGATGTCAGTATTTCAAAAGCAGCTATTGGAATTGGATTGATAGTCGACAAGCATTATTCTATCTTCTTTGAATCCTGTCTATTTGCATCTGGGTTAGCAGTGTTATGTTACAAGTCCTGAAGTATTGAAGGCTTGTTCTCGTGAAGATCTTTCCCCGATTTAGGTTCGAATTCCAATCGGCCCAATAAGATAGAACAGGAAGGTGGTGGTACTTATATTGCAGCTTATTCGAGGCTCTGGTACGTTGTGCGCGCATGCATCTTTGGTTTTCTGAGACCGTATCGTTGATTGTGAAATATGGTTCATCAGCTTGACCATCCATCTTGGAACTATAAGTGATGCTCAAGATTGAGTAGCTACTAAGTGAACAGATGAATACTTTAGTAGCTAATTGCATGACATGTAATAATGTCTAAGTAGTCTGATATTATTGTGTGTATGGGAGAAGGCCGTAGGCCTTCAGGTCCCAGCATCTAAGGAGGTTCACGGTCGGCTGCGATACCTGATCAGTAGGAGTGCACGATGCATCCAGAAGACTGTGGATTCCCTATAAGTAGGAGGGCGCTCAGTGCACTGGGGGCATGGTATATCGTATGAGCTCATGGTGCAGCTTGGGCTGCATGTAGGGAGCCATTATCTGAGCATGTTTACCAAGGTAAAGGATGAATGTGGCACTTTTCCATCGGCCTATCACCTGTAAGGCATCAAAGGGTACACCCCGGAGGAGGTATTCCAGCGTTGCGCCAATGTGTATGCCGTGTCCCTGGAGGATTGGAAGCTTGAGCTTCTTTGCTGACTTGTGAATGCGTTGGAGAAAGGCTGCTTTGGTGAGAGGGCAGCGTGTGGTGCGCCCTGAGGCTGTGTGTGAGTAGGTGAATAGGTGCTCCGAGTTTGTTGGTTTATTTATTGAGAGATGGTTTTGGAGCAAACGTTCTGGGTCTGATGACCCAAGTTGTCGTGAGAAGTACAGGTCTTCTCCTGTGAGGGGACTGCTTTTTGGTTGATGGTGGATGAAGAATGGTACTTTCGAACCCTTTGCGGTCGCGTGCTGTGCAAACCTGTGCTGGGGTGATATGTTTGTCTGGGGTGAAGCTGTTGAGGTTTGGAACTGTGAGTTCCCCAGCCTAGCGGCACAGTAGAATGTTGAGGTGAGGCAGCCTGCACAGGCTGTGTCAAGGGGAATGGAGATGTCATGCCCTAGGCATATACAGACTGCCGACGTTTCCCGCTTACCATTACATAACCCGCTTCCACCGCATTTCCGGTTCTGATACACTTCCACTTTGCTTCGTTTTATTTATGCTCATCCCGCCGCTTCTGCTTATGCTCATTGTTGTCTTTCATCCTTGTACTTCTTTTGGCTATTCTTGTCTTTTCTACTCTCAGATTATTACCTATCGCTACTCCGGTCCTTGAGTACCCTTTATATAGTTCTGTACCATGTCAAGTACAGTAGCTTGGAAATATTGCTTAACCCCTTGACTTGTGTGTTCCGGTTTCTCGCTTTATCTGTTTCTTTAACTCTGTTTCTTCACTCCATTGTTTTCACAACCTCTGCAATCTACTATCATCTATTTGGTTCCGCTCTGTTTGCGCTGCATCAGGTCAGCTACCGCTTGACCTTCCGCTTCTGCTCATATCGCTATCAAAGCCGCTTGCACTTAGTGGGTCCTACCCTTTGAGTTGGAAACTCATCTACTCTTAGGCTTACTCGCCGAGTTCATTCTATCACCTGTACGGACCTGCCATCCTTACATTAGTCCCTTGGACAATCCCAACACGAGTCTTACATCCCATAGGCACTTGGAACCGTTCTACACTCACATCCTTTCACATCTCAAACCAACTTTCCCAGTTCGGCTGAACGATGTAGTACGGAGCGTATCTGCACTTTGGTTTCCAGGTTTGTAACCCACGCTCGAAGGATTCCACCTAGATCCTTACAGGAGAGAGAGATCCAGATCAGCGATGATTTTTTGATGTAGTCGACTGTGTATGGATGTCGTTTCTTCCGTTTGGATTGTTTGGGTTGAAGGCGCTCTGCGCCTTGGATAAGGGTGTCAAGCTCCGCTTTGTTCACTTTCCACTCTAGGCCATGAATGATGTGCCATGCTCATAAGCCATGGACATAGTTCTTTACTGACGTTCCTGCATAATTTCCTGCCATTGTGGCGATTCAGATACTAAGAAGACTTGCACTACAAGGTGCACGTTGGATCTCTGATATTCTGCGAGAGTTGCAGAATACATGGTACAATAGGACCCGGAGGCATATGTCTCTAAGGTGCTCTCTGCGTATCCGTTCCTGAGGACATGTTGCACGTGGTCGATGAATTCCTCTGGGAGGGTTAGCAAATTTCCAGAGGTGTCTGTGAAGGTTCGTCTCTGTGCTGGGCGCCATAAGACTAACTGTGATCAAGCAGCCTGATCTCCAATTTAATCTAAGCTCCCTAGGATTTGGGGGGTAGACCCTGGCACCCTGGAAGTACCTGTGGCCTTTGGGTGCACTGGGGCCCCTGGTTACACTAAGGCCAACTTGGGGCAATCTATGGTTGCCTGGGCCATAGGGACTTTTTCCTGATGAGGACAGCGGGATGCAGTTCAGATGGGATTGGAGTCAGATTAGCAGGATAAGGTACAATGCATGCAGTACTAGGTGTTGTAGGTCTATGAGCAGGCGGTATTGTAGGGTACAGTGATGTGGCAGGGCGGCTACCAGTTGTCCCAAAAGCTGCGAGAAGTTTTCCTTCCTCCTCGGATTGCCATTGTCCAAAGGATTTTTCTATGAGATTGTCGAGTAGGCTTATCTTTGAAAGTAGACTCTCTAGGAGAGTTTGGCTGGTATTGTTCGGCAGTTGTGAGGGGTGCGTCATAGTCAATGATGAGGTGGGAGAGTTCTTCTGGGATAGGAATGCGTGGTAGGAGAAAGGTGGTTGATCCTTGTTTTCCACGGGAGAAAGGATCGGCTGGGTTGTCAGCACTGGCGATGTAGCATGTGTGGACACCGAATTGGTGCTCTCCAGTGATTTCATGAAGGCATCGCAATATGTTGTTCATAGCCCGATTTTGGCTGCGTCCATTCCACCATCCTTCGACAACCCCTTCATTGTCTCCCCAGATTTTGTACTGGTGTCTGGATGTTGCTTCTCAAACAATGATGAGGACAAGAAGGTAGAAGCCCACAGCTTCAGCCCAGCCAATGTCTCGCTCGCCCTGACCTCTCCAACCTGGGAGGAGTTGGTAGGCGCGCCAGTAGCCATGGATGTATAGGCTGATGCCATAGCCGCTGCTGGCGTCTGAATATGCATGTATGTCAATGAGGTCTGCAGGTCCAGCAATTGGCAAGTGATGGGGGTTGAAAGAGCTGTTTTCCACCATGCCATGTCTGCAGGCCATCGGCATGGTGCACAATGTGCGACATGTGGTGCCTCATGGCTCAGGTCAGCTGCGAATCTCTCAAGTTTGGTTAGATAAGCCCGTCCAATGGTGAGCACTAGGCTGACATGGAGCAGTTTTCCATATAGCTTTGCCACATGCTCAGAATTGTGATTGTGTCGCTGTTCCCATTTGGAAATTGCATTCAGATTTTGAGACATTTGTCTGATGGACTGAAACTGTTTTAGTGCTTATGTTCCATTGAAAGCTGAAGTATGTTGGACTGTCACAAAAGTGAATGTCTTTGTCTGGAGCCCATGTGTATCCCAGAGGTTTGGTGACCTTGTTAATGTTGCAGAATGCATATGTGAATAATTGGTCTTCAGCAGATTGTGGAGAGAGGACAATAAATCCTGTTGTGGAAATGTGAAGTCATTGTCAAATTCTTCCCGTTCACCACTTGGAGAGTATGGCCTTGGTATAAACAGGTGCCCACGCTGGTGTATTACGCCTCCAGCTGCATTCACCCTTTCACGGAGCTGTGATTGGAGTGAGTTGTATTGTTCTAGGTAGCATTTAGGATTCTAAGCCAAAAGTGATCATCAACCCATTTTGTGATGGTCCTAGACCTGAACCACAGCTGATGTCTATTCCAGCATCAGCTGTTTGTCCAAATGCTCCCCCTGTGGATGTGCATCCAAACATGTTTCTGGTGTCTGGGCAGTACAGATCGTCCGATACATGTATAACGACTCCTGCCCATTGAGAGGGATGTAGCGGGATGAGGCGATATGCCTCTGAGATGTCCCTGACGGCACCCTGCGAGCCCGGAGGTAGCGTCCAAATCAAACGACATGTATTAGCAAATGTGCCCCAAAGGCACAGGTATAGAGTAGAATTGATGTGCAAATAATAGAAGATATTGGATTGCAGAGAGAAGGTATAAGTACAGGGTGGTACGGATAAGATAGATTTTGAGCAGACAGAATTTCCCTGGTTTACCTGATCTGGGAATCATGGAGATAGGTGATGTTTGGAATGGACCTAGCGCTGCTTTGATAACTGTGCGGGAATAAGGCCCAAGCCAGTGCCCAGTCGATAGTTCCTTCTCCATCACTGTTTGGAAAGCAGCTTGGTGTTCGAGGGATTTGAGCCAATTAGGAGGTGAAAATGTGTACTGAATGTTTGGTATTCCTATATGGAAACCATAGCATATGGAATTAGCAAGTGTAGGATATTTGTGAGTAAGGTTAAATTTAGTCAGCTGGCGATGCCAGACTTCTGCGTCTAGTGGTGTGCTCATCCCTTGCTTACATGCCTTCAGCGCAGCCATCAGCTCCATGAGCGGTGCTGCCACATCCTGAGCAGTGGTGCTTCTCTGGGTGCTTTTGGTTGGTACATCCATTTGGGCATTGCCACTCTGCACAGAGCTCCAGGCCTTTGTGTGTCCTCGGGTGATTTCAAGGAAGTGTTGGGCATTCCAGTCACAGAGGACATCCTGTTTTCCATTCCATAGTTTCGTATGGGAACACCGTCGGACATTGTGGCAGTCACGGCCAAGGCATTTGTGCAGCGGGAGAGCGGGAGGCAATCTGCTTCATGAAACAACTTCTGAAAGGATCAGATGGGCATTGGTTGTTTTGGCTTTTTTGGGCAATGTGGTGGATATGGGATGGCTGAGATTTAGCGGATGAGCGCTGGTTCGTGGGTGCTGAAGGAGGTGTAGCTTGGATAGCGTGTTATTTTAGACTGTAGTTGTGCTGTTGCTGCGTTCATCTCTGTGTTGGGACACAAGATGTTGTGTGACAGTAGCGTGTGGTGTTAGCATTACATAGTAGCAATGTTAGGTGGTAGCATAGTGGTAGCATGAGGTATTAGTGATGTTAGCATTAGCATTGGCGTAGCATTTGTATTAGCGTTTAGCATCAGCGGCGACATTAGCAGCGGGTGTAGCTAAAGGCAGGATGAATAGCATGAGGAGAGGGGAAGCAGAGTTTAGTTAGAGACTCTGATGTTGTTTCATTGGACAATGGACATACTGTTTAGTGCCTGTGTGTGAGCTCGAGTATGATTTGCTTGCGGCAATCCTCAAGGATGTCCTGGCATGACTGATAGGTCAAACAGTTTCTGGCATTCAACTGCCTCATAGAATGTGAATCGCATTTCAGCATGGTACAATGCCATTACCAGTTGCCGTTGGCTGCTGGAGCTCCCGATGCATATCCATATTCCTGTAGAATTCCACAAACATTTGCACATATTTTGGTTATAGTTGCCAATGGGAATGGTGCCTGAAGGAAGCGCTTTTGGCACGTTGTACTGTGGCCAGGAGAGTTTCAAGTCAGGAATGGCATTTGGGGATGTGGGAGAGTTGTGGAGCCCATCAAAGTTAAGGTGGGATTGGAACTGTTGTATCATTGTTAGTTACCAGCTGGAAGCAATTGGTTTCAGATGTGTCTCGAGTGCGTTTGTGAGCTCTTGTGAAGCTTCTGGAGTAGGTGCCAAAGCGTGAAGTATTTCCGAGCCGCCATTATCTTTCGAGCATGCAGATGGATGTGTAGAGGACGGAGGTGATTTCTGTTCTTGGTGGAAGCTGTAGAGAGGAGTCCACTTCTTCTCTGTTTCCTTTGCTACTTCTGCTTTGCGCTGTTCTTGTTCCACTGCTACGCTCTTCATGCCACTTCTTTTCTTCTTGTGCCTGTTGCTCTGCCAAAGCTTGGTCTGCCTGTGTTGAGCCTGATAGGGCTTGTAGTGCTGTGTTTTTGGCTTGCATTGTTCGCATAATTTCTGTGTAGCAAGTGCGTTGTTTGTGATATCTAGATATTTGCGTCTGAGATGAGTGCATTGCGCACAAACGCGTATGTGTTCCTGCGAATTCTGGGCAGGGAATCTTGCTTGGATCATGTTCTATTCGGTTGGCCATATTGAGTATGAGAAAATAAGAGACAGTAAGATTCAGTTTTGTAAAGAAAAGACAGTGAGCTACGCTAGTAGTAGTGAGTCTTTTGGCGGACACGACTGTAGCGGCAAAGTGAGCAGACGCTGCATCACATGTCATACTAAGACTAAAGTTTGCCGTGCTTGTTTCACTCATTTGCAAACAGCCAACCATCCAACATACTATCTCTATTGCTTAAGCAAGATACGTACGTATGAAGACTCCTTGCCTTTCTTTCCGCTTCAACATCACTGATGAGGCTTAGAATTTGAAGGGACTGAGATAACTCTGTATATTGGTGTAACATTGTTTAATCCAATTCACCTTTCCTGTCCACTGAGCACTGATCTTCTAGGTGCAGCTGTACTTCATTATTCCAGTGTTTTGAGACTGTTTCAAGACCTTCACTCACTTGATGCACTGTTCCGCTTGTTCACTCCCCTGTGGCGTTTTTAGTGGTGAATACAGAATGCTAAAGAGCAAAAACAAGAAGGAAAGGAAGAAGGAGCTGGCTACAGGTGTCCCTATTTAAGAAATAACAGGTCCATGCTACACGCATGGCATGCAAGGGGACGGCATGGAAATAGAAAATGACGTTGAGTGCCTAATTATCTTGTTCCCATGACTTCTTCCTGCTTGCATTGTAGCTCATGTTACATGACTCTATTCGAAGGAACCGGTCTTATACTGTTCACCTCACAGTCTGTAACCACGTAACCCTCCACCACCTTAACTATCAAAGCAATTTTAGCCCCACGACATGTCTTTCAACAGAGCTTACAGCCAAAAACACACCCATATCTCCGGCAGTAAACAAAGCTCTCAAGAAACTCCCTACCAAGCCATCTTGAAAACAATGCGGAGCTTGAAACAATGCCTGTTGATGACACACACTAGACACGGGCTGTCATGAACGCTCTTGCACCCCCAATGCCTTCTGCTGAAGCCAACATGGATATCTCAGATGTCAAATGATCAAATCCACAATCTCAACTGATGATGAAGTTTTTGGCAAACTTAGAAAGGGCCCTTTTTTATGGGTTACTAATGCCTATTCTGGGTCCCACATAACCGTAGAGCCAATGAGGAGGACAAAAAAGGAAGTTTAGTAGTGAGGTCTCCTGGACGCCAGGGCGATGCTGTTGCTGAACTCAGAACTGGATGGCCAACTCATAGTGCGGCCACACCCATGCAGATAGTCTTCCCCAATACGTTTTTGGAAATGGCACGGCATTTCTCCTCGCTTTCATCTACCTTGCTTTTACCTAGGAATGGATTATCAATAAGATCCACCTCTACAAACAGACCAAGGTTCTGGTTTTAGCATCAAAAACCTTCATTGTTGAGAGAGGGATGTTATCAAGAAGCTAAAGGATGAAAAATATTGACCTGAAGGACAAAAATCTAACCAGGATCTAACCAGAGGCAACTGTCCAATATTATACTTCCGAGACTAAGCGATACAACAACAATCCCGACAGTCCTTGCCCAAAATTCTCCAAGTATGCTTCACTTTCTTATAACTAACGTGATCCAGAAAAATCCTTCAAATTCTGATTTCCCAAAGAAATGGACCTCCAAACTCGCCACTAAGTATAATGATAGCTTCAATGAGGTGTCCTATAACATCAGGTAGTTGCACATCAATTCCGAAGCACTTTATCCCGAATATCATCGGGCTTTTCAATCTTTGATCATGTGCCATCATCACTAGAAGGAAATTTTTGTTTGTTCGCTATAAAAGTGGTATTAAGATGTCAAGCATTTGCTTTTGGGTGAAAAACATAAAGTTCAATGTCAAAACTGCCTGATCTTTTTTACCGCGCTTGAGTCGGGACCCCAAGACACTCTGTTTCTGAGTAAGTACCAGATACTGCCCTATACTGCCACATTGCATCCAAGGAAAGAGCCTGAGGGATGCAAAACTTGAAACAAGGTGGAAGACTTTATTCAATATTTGAATTCAGTTTCCAATATACATGTTCAACAGGGAGGTTCATCACTGGGTCTAATATTGAGGACTAATCTTACCTTTATGTTGTTGCTATCCTCTCCCTACCTGATATTGCCTCTCTGAGGGCTTGCAGTCTAACTTCCTTGCAGTGTGGATTGAGCTTGCCATTTCTCTGAACTCTGGAGTCTGGCTGTTCCCTTGTGGGACCCTGTAGAGTGAAGCCGAGTATACTTACCACTACTACTGGTGACCAAATGTTGTTTGATCCAAGTGGTCTACTAAGTTTACATACACAGAACCAAAATGATTCCTTTTTTGTTTTGGTCTATGGGGCCCTCTAAAGTTATTCAAAAGGCCCTCAAAGACAAATTCCAGTCCTTTGGATGCAGCTTCGCCAAGATCAATGTAGAATATTCCTGGAAAATGAGATGCAGTGATGGGATTCTCAAGCTTGTTGTCAATAACACATTGACAGAACCTCAATAAAGAGTAAGGTAGGTTAAGAGCACAAGATATGGAGAAACTTACTCTTCAGGGTTATCGTCAAACTCTACAAACTTACTCGGAGTGCAAAGCATTCAAGCTATCTGGAGATGGTTCCATCCACGAGATTGACTCTTCTTTTTGTTTCAATTTATGGGTGGTTTGAACATGCCGCAATGAGCTTCTATTATATCGAGAAAGGTGTTCTTAAGTTTGCAGATGTCTTGCAAAACAGCGTCACTCCCGGAATGTTGACATCTAAAAATGGAATTCATGTCTAAGAAAATAAATAGTAAGGAAAATACCTCGCTAATGAGCTTGTCCAGAGCATCCACTTCAAGAACTGATGAAATCCCAGTTTCAAAGGAAGAGGAAGGAACACTGCATTTGAGGATCTCATACACCTCCAAAAGTTCAGTTCTAGGAAATTTGTGAGCATATATTGACAAAATATGAAAAGTTACACACTGTTCTTGTTCTTCGAGTTCAAGATCACCCATGCAGCCTTCAACAATGATGCTGTCAGATTCTAAACCAACCTGAAAGACCAGTGCCACAGGAAACTTGGTGACCAGCTGGTTGTTATCCATCGAGCACTGTTTTTGAACGCCTCAAGTCCAACTTTGGCAACCCTGGAAAGCAGTAAGATTAAATCTGTTACATTAAGCAATATACTACTTTTTCTTTCCTTCTTCTCTAGCTGCTCCATGATATTACCATTTCTACCCTTTCTGCGCTTTGCGTGTTGAGCATCGTTGCTGTCCAGGTCTTCTTCATTGCCTTTGTTTTCAGTCTGGCTTTCACTGTCCTCGACCTCAGATTCTAGCTTTTTTTTGCATTTTTTCAATGTCGAGGGACTCAGTTTGTTGGCCAAGGAAATCCGGTCAGCAGAAGAGAGTCAAGGGGATGCCGGGATTGTGGTCCATTACACCCCAATGGGTGGTTGGTTGGTGCCGGGAGCCCACTAAAATATTTTTTGTACCCACCTCTTGCAGTGA